>NMRB01002126.1:45036-124849 GCA_002633025.1 Notospermus geniculatus | reverse complement strand
TGATAACGCGTGCAGCCGAGTTCTGTACCCGTTGCAGTTGACTTGTCAAGTCATTCGTAACACCATAGAGAAGAGCATTAGCATAATCCAGTCTTGACACCACAGTGGCCTGGACTAATGCCCTACAATACTCTAAACTCCCACTCACCCGTCCCATTCCTAAACTCGGAAAAAAATGACTATAATCCTAAGTTGAAGATAATGGGGTGGGGGTATGGTCAGATTGAAACGGTAATGTCCTGTCCACTTTAATACTTGTCCCACTTCCGAGCCTGGCAAAGAATGACAGCGTGCGATATCTTCAACTTAGGATTGGTCATTTTTTCCGAGTTCAGAAATGGGACAGGTAAGTCTAGTCGGAGCTTAGAGTACATGTATGATGAGAACAAGCCTGGTGGCGACAAGGTTCACGTGGTAGTGGCGCTAATATAATGCAGCAAACATAACATTGCAATGAAGGGGCATACATATGTAAATACTTTAGCATGTTCAGGCGTACCATAGAATTTTCAAAACACGATATTGAGACCTAAAGATTCATTAAGACCGCCCTCACCTCAGTGAGGGCGGTCTTCCTTGGTTTTACTGGAATTCTCTGTCTCTCTTTGTTTCTCTAGCCAATGTTCGGTTTCCGGACGATAACTTACGAAATAGACCACGTATTGTCAAGAAATAATGGAAGACAAGGCCTAGTAAAAGGACCCCTGTCCCCCGGCCCGAGCTACAGTCTTCCAAAGCAACGACCCTATTAAAAGAAAAGAGGGGGCATTTATACATGTAGGTGAATTAAATGTCTTATATACCCCCAGCCCAGACAAATTTTAATGAGGTCGAATTTGATTGGATGTTGGTGCATGGTGATGCCCCATCACCCCAAAGTACGAATTAAGATAAAAGGGGGCGCTGCGATCGCTTTCGTGAAAATCGGTTTTACTGCATTTGAGCCCTGTGGATTAATCTTTTAAAATTTCTTCACAGTGCATCAGTACTAGGATGTATCTACAAAACGTCTGGCGCAAAACTAAAATAATAGGTGGCACTGCTGAGATATTAATACTTTTACGTTTTTAGTCATAAGTTCTGAATGGGTTAACATATTGACCTAATTCTTGTACTTTCATCATTTACACATGTGTACTTGACAACTACATGTAATTATTTCGTTATTAGTGAACTCTGTCTAAATTCCCAATTTCCGAGAGCGGTCTTCAAATTGACTGAGAAGTCAATTTAGTATTAAAGTTGTAGTTTTGTCTTACACGAGGGAAGACCTTCACGTATTTCAAAACGGCAACGCTAACTTATACTGATATTAGAATATCAGTATAGCCAGAGATTACTATTTTGCAAAATGCTTAGTATCGATAAAAAGCGGAATGATGTTAGGTGGACTGTGTTCAAACTCGACCAAAATTATTTCATAGCTTCGTATGTGCTGGCTCCGGCAGCGACATGTAGTACGTTTTCCTTGCTGTAACATTTTCTCTCTGGGCTACTAACATTACTTATCATTTGATTTGTTTGCGTGATGATTTACAAGCAGCTCCAACCATTTACATGGCTTTATCGAAGATACCAAACTCTTGTGATGTACATATAGATGGCATTGGTGTTGTTTTCTTTTGCAACGAGATTTGGGAACTTAAAGTCAATACATGTACATGTGATTGAATGATTGTGCAGGAAATTCTGATGGTCTACGTCACATCCTATTTCGCCTCGGGGTTTGCAAAAAATTCCGGAACCATTGGAAATACAAGCTGAACTGATTACGTTTCGATACACTTTTTTGTGCTGATACCGGAGTGAAGCATAACCGCCACAATAGGGATCAAAACTGCGATTGAGGGCAGCACATTTTAACCAGGTCCTATGTGTACAGTCTTGTTCGTATTAATATCAACACCTATTATCTCAAATATCTCATAAACCACCAAACCAATTTAAATGCGGTTTTCTGCATAAGGTCAGAAATCTTGTTGACTACAACTGGGCATCAATGTTTTTGCACAAGATTCACTTCTTCATTGCGTAATCTGTCATTGAAAAAAGGTCCAAAAAAAAACTTTTTTGTTTCTGGATTTTTCACCAAAATTCCTTGGCCAGAATGAAGTTATGCCAAAATAAAGGTGATTAAGCAAGTTACTGTCAAAATACGTCATTTAGTTTTTGAGAAATTGACGTTTTTGTAAAGCTATATCAACACCACTTGTGTTCCACTACCAACAACTTATGAGACGGCCCCTACATAATAATGCAAACCATACACCATGCATGGGTCACTGTATAGGCAGAGATAAATGTTGTGACCAGTACTGGTTATTCATGACATTGTATTGCAAAAAGTAACAGGCATTGAGAAAGAACTTAGTAGCCTTTGTCATCTTTGTTTGAAGTTAACCAGTGCATGAATTGGTCACTAAAGCCTCCACACACTTGAAAAATTATTATGTAANATTATCGTTCTTCGATAATACAACCAACGGTGGTACAGCCAGAGTTCAATTATTCATTGTTCAGATCTCCTTAACTAATTTTACATGGCAGAATTTCGTCAATAGGATAAGAAAGCGTCCATATCGGCTTAGGGACCCCATCTGAACATACTAAAAGAACACATCCCGTTAAGTTCATCAGTTAGCGCATGAAATCTGTATATGGAAAGTAGATTTATGGGAGCCAGGTGGGACTTGGCAACAGTATGTCAAACATCACCCATGCCTCAACAATAGGAGCTGTCAGTGAGTTGACCAATAGGTGTCACTACGGCCCAATCCAATGCATGTAACGGACCCGTTCATTCTTGAAGCTTAAAGCTGCGTTTAGCTGACACGCGGTAAGCGGAATGCGGATCGCGGAAACGGAATGCGGTATACGGAACGCGGTAAATATTCCGCGTGTTTCATTTATCTGCACGCGGTATCACTTCTGTTTTTGTAAGCATTGCACAAGTTTGGTCCGTCCCTGTCCAATCACGGTGCTCCATAGGGCGCGGATTTTTATTCCGCGCGGAAAAATCGCTACACCAAGTGATCGGTCTTTCCGCGTTCCGCAAACCGCTTACCGCGTGCAGATAAATGGATGAAGGGAAATGGCTTGGAGCGAACAAATGTCTATTCCGCGTTCCGTTTCCGCGATCCGCATTCCGCTTACCGCGTGTCAGCTAAACGCAGCTTAATGCTTCAAGAATGAACGGGTCCGTTACATGCATTGGATTGGGCCGTAGTGACACCTATTGGTCAACTCACTGACAGCTCCTATTGTTGAGGCATGGGTGATGTTTGACATACTGTTGCCAAGTCCCACCTGGCTCCCATAAATCTACTTTCCATATACAGATTTCATGCGCTAACTGATGAACTTAACGGGATGTGTTCTTTTAGTATGTTCAGATGGGGTCCCTAAGCCGATATGGACGCTTTCTTATCCTATTGACGAAATTCTGCCATGTAAAATTAGTTAAGGAGATCTGAACAATGAATAATTGAACTCTGGCTGTACCACCGTTGGTTGTATTATCGAAGAACGATAATTCAATTCTGTTAGCAGTTAAACTTGCAAATCCATGGATAAACATGGAGCAAAGAAGCATGGCTCCTGACACGGCGATCGAGAGGCTCAACCACCAATTAACATGATATACCGAGAAATGTCGCAAAAGTTTGCGTACGTCTGATTTTTGCCTGGTACATGTATGTGAAAGCCATCCTGAGAATAACAGGTTCTTACGCTCGCTCCCTTCGCCACCGCGCGCACACGCAGTGACAAAGGGGGTACATTCACAAAGCACTGATGAAAGCAGAAAAAACGCAAGAATAAAGCTTCTGTTTTGATACTGAGATGCCAGGAAATCGCGTCTACAGCCCTCGAGATTTCAAAATCTTCTGGGGGAGGCGCCTAGACCCCCCGTCGGCGCGGGAATCTTCAGCGCCCGCCTGCAACGACCGCCCGCGGCGGCCCTGACCTCCCTCTGCCAAAAATCCTGGATCCGCACCTGCCGCGCTCTGAAACTGCTTCAGTTGATGCGCCCCTCAACGTATAACCAACAGACGGCGTTAGCTGTCCGATTCGGGGAATCCCTGCTGGGAATCTGCCGTGGGACCTGCTGGGTGAACGTACCAAATTTCTCGGCCAGCTCAAATGAAGCAACTGGATTATATAACCTTCAAAATGTCCGAAACGTGAGTGCACACTAACAGGTGCGTGATAACATCGATCATATTTGCACACTTGCGCTAATCGTTTGACTTTCCAATCGGAAAAAGTATGAATGTACAGTGTACATTGAGTACACATATTGCAGCCAATCAGAAAGTGTGTTACGGCAGCGTCGGTTAAACCTGTGATGATGGCTTGTGATTGGATCCCTCGTCAAACAGCGCCGTCTATTGATGATTCTTAACTTTTAATGTCAATCACGCCAGTGTTTAGTGGGTCTGTAACTACATGTATGGCCGACTAAACACTGGGGACGACTGTACCATAATATATCCTAATAAGTCCAACGAATTTAAACCGGACTTCAGGGGCGGTTTTTGTCGCACGGTGCCAACTACCTCTGCAATGAAATGAACAACACAGACAGGAAAGTCGCAACACATTCCATCGAAATGTCCCTGCACTTTACTAATATTTCTTTCGCCAATTTCTTCATCGGTTTTCTTCGGAGTAATGTATCAGTATACGAAGAGCCCAATTACCAGCGATGATGCTGTGGAATAACGTATCATCCACTCCATTAATCATTGTAGTCCCCCAAGCTAATCAATATAGAGTAGTTTTTCGAACTCTTTTGATTACGTGGAATTGGATATGCGTGAAGCATACGTAGCTACTCCTTAATCAACTCGTTCTAGGTTCAGGAGATATCACCACTTGCGTTGTGAAAAAGATGGAGAAAAATTTACCCACTAAAGAGAGTGTTTGAGCCATTGCTAAGTTGTAGTGTTAAATCCAACTCAGGCAGGACGTACATGTATGATGCATTTTTAGCTCACCGCCCTGTGAGCTTTTGTCGTCATGCGGCGTTCGTCGTCCGTCGTCGTAGTCCGTTAGCAGGGCACGTTTCGTAACCGCTGCGGCTATTGATCTGAAACTTGGTACCCTAGGTCAGATGACCTATGACACCAAGTTTCGGTCCGATTCGATTCTTGGCAATGGCCACCAGATGGCCAAAACCAAAAACACAAAACGTGCAATACCTCTTGAACTAACAACTGGATCATCTCCAAATTTTTATCATAGGTGTACCTAATTAGGACACATAACATATATAACGGGTTTTTGATTTGACGTACTTTTCAAGGTCGCAGAGGTCAAAGTTGTTTAAAAGTAACGAACCTGTCACAGTTCGCCATTATTTCACTGAGCGACTTCATATCTTGCACAAACGTGTATTAGATGGGTACCTTCAAAAATACCGAGTTTCGGCGCGATCGAACATCCAATATGGCCGCCAGGTGGCGTAACCTGAAAATCATCTGAGTGCTATAACTCAGGGACGGCTTGACCCGCAGTGCTCAAACTTGATATGTACCTCCCTCTAGATGACCTTTAGGTGCACGTCAAATTTCGGCCTGATTTGACGTCTAATATTGCCACCAGGTGGCATAACCCGATATTGCCACCAGGTGGCATAACCCGAAAATCATCAAAGTGCTATAACTCAGGAATGACTTGACCTAGAGTGCTCAAATGTGCTATGTGGCTCCCTCTAAATGAACTTTATGTGCATGTAAAGTCTTGGCCCGATCGAACATCCAATATGGCCGCCAGGTGGCATAACCCCCAAATCATCAAAGTCCTGTAACTCGGGAATGACTTGACCAAGATGGCTCATAACTGATATGTACCTCCCTCTGTCATTGACAGCGACACCAAGCAGTAANTAAAGTCGATTGCTTCATGAAGAATCAGTTTGCGAATATTTCTAATTATCGGCACCCGTTTCGAGTAGGCCTACACAATGAAATACAATACAACGTACCTCCCATTCACAAAAATTATAAAGGGCGAACAATGCCAAAAGAGGAATGAATTTCTATTGAAAACAGGTTAAAGTCAAAAATCACCGATTATTCTTGACGGATCAAGAAAAGCTTCTGTAACTTTTTAGTGTCACTTCTTACCTAATCAAGGTTGAATCTGCGGGGAGAATACTTGTTTGTGTACTTCTAATTTTGTGCTCGCGTTTTTCGACCTCAAACCGCAAGCTAACCACAGCGTGTGCCATATATGGTCATCGCACTACACGAGAAAGAGATGTACACGAAGCACTACGTTCAAACGGTCGTGAGGAGATGCGGACTGAGGTGAGAAAATTTCTTTGACTTGAAACAAAAAAATTGGCAGAAACAGGTTTCGAACCGCAGAGTCGGCATCAATACAAGCACAGACGTAACCAAGAGCGAGCCGCCCGAATGACGTCAGCCCGGTCAATTCCTGCATGTTGTTTATCCGAATCTGCTTTGTCCTTTCTAGGCGCAGAAAAAACGGACATTCAGAAATCTGTGTATGATTCGTAATGTTTGACCGAACTTGGTTTTAAAAATAGTACATGGGACCTTATTCATGAAGCCCCGCAACTCTACGCTGTGCGTAAATTATTGTCCATTTGCGGGCAACCTATTGTTCTCTATCAGCCTGACAAAGGATTTGCGTGCCCTTAACCCCTTCGCGCCGAGCCTCGACTTTGGTCGAGAGTGGCCTGTACCACACACCCTCGCACATTCAAATTGGCCTAGTAGACCGATTGATGTCTGCTTTGCATATTTTTTTAATGCGAGACTACCCCCCCCCCCCTCTCAATACGCGATTTTGCTCCATTCGAAGAAACCTGCCTAAAATTGCGTTTTAACCTTTGTCCCGGGGTCTAGATTGACAGACTCCAAAGTGCAAATCTGACCTGTTGTGACAAAATGGCTATATCTCCGGAACGGAAGCAGCTACGATGACGCAACTAGCGCCAAAAGAAAGAGTAGAAAAAAGTAGCTTATTTTTGACCAAGTTTCAGACGCGTAGGAGCAACCGTTATCGAGATATAGACGTTTAAAGATTGGCAACCAGACGAAAACGTATAGGCCGAATGCGAGTGTTTCCTCACAACTTGCATCTTCGGCTCTGGCGTGTTTCTCTCACAGACATTTTGGAAGAAGAAAACCTGCATGAGGTCGTGGCCCATTTAGTTGTCTCCAGAATGAGTGTCTTGTCACAAGTTTTGGTTGCATATTTTGGGAGCTTGGCGCGTTTTTGTAGGGACATCAGAAATTCATGTTACGAAATGGACACTTTTCACTTTTAGTTAGGTCCGAAAGGGTTAAATGTTACGGGAGCTTTGTGAACAAGGTCCCTGGGCGGCATGCTATTCGCGAGAATTCTGCGGGCAAGGATGGAATGTCTGCCTTAGCATCAGTTTTTTGGTTAAATATTAGTAATCCTAATAAAGACTTACGTGTGGGTGGTTACATCCACGCCCCAAAGGGCGTGGATGCCAAAAAATCGTACACGTATGAAAAATTTGCAATGTGCTATAAAAAATCATCAGCGGTTATTCCTGGTCGAGACTGACAAGAACATTCCCTATTACATATCTCCACTGTCACTTCACAACCACATCATGAAGGACGATGTGTCAAAGCAGCGTCCAGGGTTCTTCATATGAACACCATCCGCTTCGCTTCATCTTCTAAATCCACGCTTTCTCGAAAAGCTAAGAAAAGCCGTACTACTCTGTATGCGTCATCAATCCACCAGCCAATGACGGCGTTCGTATACAACAACGGCGGCTTGTGAATGGAATAGCGCGGCAGTCTACGGTCGACGTGCTTCCTGCTCGGCGCTAGTTCCAAGGATGATCAACGGGAGAAGCGCTGAATACGAAATTGGATGCATTCAAGCCTGATTTCTGATGCCGTCGAATGTTCTTGCTGTAGTATTCGCTGGACAAACAATTTCCTTGGGACATAACATTGAGTGGAGATTTCCTGTCGTGTATCGTCGTGGATTCTGTCTTACTCTTATGGAGGGGGAGAATAAGTCAATTGAAGTCGGTGTTTGGCTGTTGGATATTTTGAGTGGAATAAAAACGGCACTTTGAGATGATCTGTAGTCTGTCAAAATGGATCAAGTAATGGACAACGTTTCTTGTGAACAACGTTGCTTACTCTTCTGTTTTTTAAATCCGTGCATTCCCCCGCCTTGTCAGGACCAGTCTAATCTCTTAATACTCATTCATCATTAGCAATTACGTGATCTGTGTACATATACTTAGGTTTGTTGGTACGCTATCTTGAAACAACATTAGCGTACCAAACGCTTCATTAATCAGGATACGAGGGCTAATTTTGGACAGGTTAGCGAACCGGTTAGGAAAATGATCGATATGGTAGTTAAAATTACAAAGGTATTATGGCCTACAGAAGAGGCAACCTATCGAAGACTTCTTCCCTCATGTCCTTTCACAAATTTGACGTTGGAGTACAATTTGCCTGATAGTCCATTCAAACGAACCGTGCTTTGCGTGAACTCAACTCACTGTGAGCGCACAGCATCTTTCAAGTGATCGGAGTACGTCCACTTCCGATGACAGCACATTCGATCAATTTCATCGACGCTATTTATAGTTACGACTGTTGGGATATGCAAAATGAGAATCGTTGGTGATGGATCATTTACTTTTATAACCGTGACTAAAAATTATGGTGCGGATAACATGAGCTATTAAATTGTAACTTTTCGGGTATTATGGCCTTGAATGTTGAGACGTCTACAAAAATGTCTAGTTGTGTGGATTTATCAGGTTACGTAATTCTCTTAGTCAAAACGGACGATGGGAATATCAAACTTTACGGTAAGCCTAATATTCCTTCCAAACGCGATGAAAATAATTCGAAAATGCCAACAAGATTAACTTATTCGTCCAGCTTTTCTTAAAGCCGCACTGTATTGAATTCAGAATGTGCTTATACGTCCTCCGACGTTAGTGTAGTGTGAAATGAACTATGGTCTATGTGGACACATTACAGCTCTGCCTGCTGTTTTTTCAATGTGTGCTGAAAACTTGGCATTTATTTTTTTAGTACGTAATAAGCAAGCATTTTGGTGACCTTCACGAGGCTATGAGACCTCTACCTGCCGTCTCCTATCACTTTGAAAATACCGTAAAATTAAATACTGTGAGGCTTAAAAGTAATGCACGAGACCCCGTATTCTCTTTCTTCTTTACCACATTTCGGAGGTCAGTCCGAGTAAGCCCTTCCCAGGTGAGATGCAGAATGATCTGCAGATTAGGTGCCGTCTCAAGATTACATGTACATTGATGCCAAAAAAGACGAAGTGATTTCATCTCTTCTCTGAAAAGATGAAGTGGGCACTTGACATTGGCTTCATCCATGTAGGGACGGTAGGCATGGGAAGGTGATAAAGAAAAACATGTGAAGACACTAGTAAACCAAGAAAGCAATATTTATCTATGGTGGAATCTATTCTCCTGTTAAAAAAAGAGTGATGCCAATTTTTTCAAAAAAGATGAAGTGGCTTCCCCAAATCGAGAACCCCCCCCCCCCCCCCTCCCCAGACGAAGTCACTTCGTCTTTTTTGGCATCAAAACAATTTTGAGACGGCCCCTTACACATTGGTCATTTTGTATTGGCCTATTGGCCATCCGAACAGTTTAGTTCCTTGAAGGTGGACGTTCCTCAATTGACGGGCTAGGTTTGCTGTACATTACAAAGGGCCATTGGGCGCTGGGATAGTCAATGGCCAGCCCACGATCCATGTGACCTGCAGATCATTATGTCCGTAACCTGAAGTCGCTCACTCGGACAGACCTTTTTTATAGAAAGGAGAGTACGTATGGTAATGGACATGTAACATGTGAGATTCCATCTTTTACCATGCATGCCGATAACCTCATCCTAGCGATTGCACACAGAAAACTGTTCACAAAGGCAGCGACCGGTGGGAGAAGATGGGATGCGTCGCTAGTGACCGACGCATTACTTTCATCGATGTATAGTATGGTCGCTGGGAGACCACGAATTGTTTCGCGATATCATACAGTACATCGGCCAAGTCGAGAGAAAAAAAATGAACGAGGAGGCGTTTTGGTCAATATTCGCTGTTTGGTGCAGAATACAGAGAAAGAGAATACTGATGCAACCGGGGAAAAATGTCACACTAACAAAGCCACAACGCTCATTGCCAGTGCGATAATATCGATGGAGCAGCTCTTTGGCTAAAGCAGCTGACTCGACAGTCAAGCAGGCAAAGTGTCCTTTGTAGTCCGACGTTGTCCGACACTCAAGAGTTTTTTTACTTCACTGATGAGCTGTTCCCAACATCCGCCACATTTAGCCCTACATGTATTAATATTAAATTAAACAAGTCTAGCGACGTTTTGGGCACTAGGTGATTTTAGGTGGTCGTGTCTGGCCGTGGCCTTTACATCCCCGGGATGTCACCAATACTCGTACCCGGACTTCGCTTTTAAATCAGAAGGCCTTCCCGTGGAATGTATTAACACCATCAGGAGACTGCCCATTTAAATGTTACCTGTTTAGTCAGAATACCGCTATCAGAAGACATCTCTGTAGTCATGCCCATCGTTTCGTTTCATTTGTTTATTTACACTAAAAGATATAAAGTTACAGGTAGTCATGCCCATGAGCCATGTGAGCACCAAACGACATTTCATTGTTGTTTGCCTATTCAGCATAGGCCTAAAACATTAACGGCTGCTTCAAGATCAAGGCAGAAAATGTTCCTAATTCACCGATCAAAATAATCCGAATCGCTGCCGACATCCTTGTGAAAAATCATAGGGATAATCCTTGACATCTCGTCTTCCCCCCACACACGACTCGATGGCTAAATCAGGCCCAAAATGCTGTAGAAAATGTTCATTTTAGCCCCAAAATAAGAAAAATAGCCTACGACTAGATCTTGGGTTTTAAAGCTGAACTGCATGAACAAAAAGCCGTCATGCGGCGAGCAAGAGAAATGCTAACGCCCTGCAAACACCTCAAACGAAGGCTCAAAACATGATAGACCCAACGAGGCCAAGAGGGCGCCACCTTATTTGTCTTCGGGCAACAGAGCTGTCAACATCTCCGGATACCTCCTACAGTACTCAAAGAAAAAAATTATAGTCATTTAGACGGGATTCGAACCACCGACCTTTTGATTTGTACTCCACCACTCTATCCACTCGGCCAACGAGCCAGCTGACAAGAACATGATTTATGTTTGTCATAGACGTAGGCCTTCGACTTGCGTAATAATACTATGAATAAGAGAAAACACAGGAAGCCTACCAACATGAGCGGTGGCCGAATGGGGAAGACGGTGGAGCAAAGATAACATTGCGCGGGTCCGATTCCCAGCTGGGTCGAACTTTTTTTCTTTCAAAAAAAGTGTTCAGCAGGAGCTCACCAGCAGGAGCTCGCCAGAGGATGTTGACACCTCGACAGCTCGAAGACAAATAAGGTGGCGCCCTCCTGGCCTCGTGCGGTCTATCATGTTCTGAGCCTTCGTTTGAGGTGTTTACAGGGCGTTAGCATTTCTCTTGCTCGTCGCATGGGGGCTTTTCGTTCATGCAGTTCAGCTTTAAGGTGGGTGGACCAGATTAGACACAATAATGTAACACACTACTGCTTCTGAGGCGGTTTCATGGAAAATGGTTTCACGATGCCAAAGAAAAGTATCTGGAAACGAGAAGTCAAGCATGAAAATAAAGAGCACCTACAGGGGTTCTGCTGGAATAATTTATTTTGTAGCCAAATCTGTAATTTTTTAAATTATTTTGAAGCTTTTTTCAACGATTCATTGTAATTCCTTTGGGAAATTTGTAGCCAATTAGTTATTTCCTTAGCCACTGAATAAAAATATTAGCAAATGGCTACAATGGCTACTGCCAGCAGAAACCCTGCCTAGTGTCCAATAAAATCGCCATTCCAAATCCTGGCCAACCTACCGCTTTGCTATTTAGCGCATTCAGCGTGCGTAAACAAAAATGCTACGAAATCTAAACACATTCATTTCCTTTGGTAGGCAGGGCCGTAGCTAGCTTTTTTTCACTTAGGGGGGCATTTTAAGCAGACAAGCTGACCGGACGTAGGTTTTTGCCTTCCAGCGCCAAAGGGACAAATTTGAAATTAGAAGCACTGAGATGCGATTTGAGGTCAATTTCCTGCACTCTGAGACACGAACAATTCTGATCTTTTATCCCATTTGATTTTGCTGAAAAAAAATTTTTTTGAACAATTGGCCTGCCCCCCCCCCCCCGTCCCTATGCTACGTGTAGCTACGGGCCTAGTAGGTGGTCGCATTCAGTTACTTCAGCTACACTTTTGAAAAGACGCCAACCAGTACGGAGGAGAGCCGACCTTGTATATAACGGCAGTATGCAGCCAAAACGGCGGTCGGCACGCAAATCGAGCAATTTACTCGGCGATTGTCACACTTATGAATGGCGACTACTGATCCTTGATCACTTCTGAAATATACCAATTACCATGTAATGTACGAGCTTCCGCATTTCTTAGTTTGATTCTGAAGTTATCACAGAAGAGTTGTAGTCACAACGGGGTTTCTTTTAGCCACTTATCTCTGGCGGTTATCACACTCAAAACGCGGGGAATCCTGCTGATCTGAATGCTGGTAGAGAACCAAATTGATGGGCATCGTCGAGCATTTCAGTCCGAACGTGTGACTCCTGTTGCTATTAATAGATATGGTGGGAGATCATAGTAGCGATAGAGACACGTGCTAGGACTATAGATACTTTATCACTGTAGTTTACGTTCCGGCTTCATGGTCAGTCCGCCTTTTCCATCTCGGTTCCGTTCCTTCAAAAATAACTTGAACTACATGTACAATGTATACGAATTCCTTTCCGCCGATAGATTGGTTCCTGACGGAACGCCTTTCTCATCTACGAACAATAGTACATGTGGAGCGGTTAAGGGTTGATTTTCGCCAGAATCTTTCAAACGGCCGCCAAAATAGCCATTTTTCAGCAATTTTAGTCCGAACAGAAAACCCGATTTGGGGATGAAATTTGCTGACCTATCTAAATCGTAGAGAATTGCTTCCTGTACATGAAAAAACTTTCCCGGCACATCATCTGAATATTCCTTTGACGGAAGTTACGGCCGATTGAATTTTTGGAACTGACTTAAATCATTGGGGCCAAAAACTGAGCTTTCTACAGGAGAATGAGAACCGATGTACAACTAACTTTTGAATGGTTGGATTTACACCCCATCTGACATACATTTTGTGGGTTCCATGTTGTTCCCCCATCCAAAACATGGGTAAAGATACTTTATTTACAGTGCTATGAGCAATGCGACCTGAGATATTGCCGAAAAATGGCTATTTTGGCGGCCATATTTAAAATCAATATGGCGGCCACCAGGGGGCGCCAACTTTTGGGGTCTATTTTTTTCATGATCCTTAGGTATCAAAGTACCCATGTAGGGCGTTTCATGCTTCCATAAAGAAGTGAAAGATTTTTACCTTTAACCGCTCTACTACAAGATCACATCACGACGATCATGACTTACAAAGTCTTTATTTTGTAACGTCTTTATTTGCGGATATAACCGCCCATAAATACGCCAGTTGATCCAACTTTCCCTGTGGCTCAATCCACCACGGATTTCCTGTTGCAACTGAAGGCAATATATTATTACGCCCGTCTGGTCGTCAATGTTTTTATTCTATCTTTCCCAAAGAAACATCCATTCCTAATTACATCACGGGTTTTTTCGGCGTCTGATGACGGATGAGACGCAACATTACAGGGCGTGCGTAAAACACTGCATTAGTGGAGCACTTATAAAGGGCGTCGGGTCGCACACTTTATCAAGTTCGTGTCATAGACATAGGCTGATAAAATGTAGTAAATGCTTTTACTTCAAGTTTTGCACTACATTTACATTGGGCATTGCTGTGCTAAATCTTAAGTAAAGCATACATGTATGTTTTTACTTCAATTTCTGCACTACATCTACATGGCATTGCTGTGCAAATCTTAAGTAAAAGCATTGTTTGCTAACTTTTATGAATACCAGCCATTTTCTTTCCGACATTGTACAATAGAACCTCTATTAGCGGACACTTCTGCCGGCAGGACACCTCCCTATTAAGGACGCCAGAATGCAGTCCCATACTTGTTGTTTCTATTGATGTTGACCTCTGTAATCAGGATACCTCTCAAATAAGGACAGCCCCAAAAATGTCCTTAAGAGAGAGGTGGTTCCACTGTAATTGGGACATGAATAAAGACTAGCAAATGCTTTTACTTCAGATTTGTAAAGCATTGCCTAGTGCATTTGTATTGCAAAATTCAAGTAAAAGCAAGCATTTGCTAGTCTTTATTCATATCGAGAAGGACTCAAAGACCTTTCCGATGAAAGGCCCACAAACAACGCTCTGATGTACTGCTATGTCATGTATGTGTCTATTCTTTTACGAAGCTGGTTGATCTGAGCAGCGAGACAATGAACGCTCTCGTGATATTTTAGTACTCCACGGCCATGTTGATTAAAAAATCGAGAAGAATATTTAACCCGCGTCGTCCAATGGGAAGGCTGGCCACATGCTGAAAAAAGAAATCGGGTGAAACGTTGTTAGGATTGTACATGTAGTTTGTAACTGTATTGGTGGAGCGAAGGAAGCAGGTTAAAGATAATGTATCGTGAGTTCATTTTTTACATTTAATGTTTGTAAACATGGATGTTTACATGTTACTTTGACTTTTGGGACATGCCAACCCACCAAATTGAATACTTTCGGCATCAAAAGAAGTTCTATAGAACTTCTTTTGTCTGATGAGTATTTATTGATGACATGCCCCTCTATAGAGGGGCATGTCATCAATAAATACTCATCAGACAACGAATTGTTACGGAATCTTGCTTCTGCATCTCATTTTGGTTTCACATTGGATTAAACGCCGGGTTCAATCCCATCAGCGCAGAGTTAGTTTCGCTCTCAAGAAGAAAAACGTGTAATCTGCATCTGATGTACGGGTCGTCACACCACCCAAAATACCCTTTCTCCCGAGAGACCACCTACAACATGTCATCGCTAACGGTAAACCTGCTGCGAATGGTAAAAGGTATAATCCCCGGCTGTGGAAACGTTTTGCTGAGAATTTCATCGCACTTTTTCCGCGATTAAGATAATCTCATCAGGAATGTTGGCTCACTCTGGTTCGCCGTTTTCTCTGGTGTATCGTTGAGTTTTCAGCCGAGTGGTGTGGCAATTTAATCGTCTCATAGAGTAGCGTAGTGGATAGGCCACTGTCACCTCAGAGGTGGAGGGTTAGACCCATAGCCCGGTCAATGTAAGCCAAAAATAGGGTCAACCCACCTGGTCCACTAATTGCTTTTTTAACAAAGTGATACTTTTTGGGACCCTTGGGTCAAACTATTGGCAAATAAAAGTACGCCACAATTTATGGAGCGGAAGGGCTCGAAATCGGTTGCCATAGCAACCATGTCCCGAAAATCGGATGAAAAATGGCCCAAAAATGTTTTTCAATTTATTTCGCACTTGACCATACCACTTTGGATGGATTTTCTGCTGTTTGTTTTTGTTTCCCCAGAGGTACATTCCACATATGTATATTAGAAGTTTGTATTCCAAAAAGTATCACTTCGAAGCACTTACATTGTAGTGGTGGGTCATTGCCTATTTTGACCGGCCTACCACGATCATGCCCATTCTACTTTACGGTCAGATATCGACGCCATTCTTTCTTTTGCAACCTCGTTCCAAGGATCTTCCTTCTCCGTCAACCTCGGTCCTCCCCTCCGTTGGAGACCGTGGAAACACAATCACACAAGTTTCATGAATCTTGAAATCTGGCATGTTGTCAACTTCTAGAACGGTTCACTGCACTGACCAATCAGGCAACAGGATTTGAACTGTGTAACCATGACTGAACAAGTAATAATCACAGAGGGACGAGGTTCATATTGATAATTTTTCTCATTTGTTTCCGGACTCCTCTTGCCAGTGACACATTAAAACAAAAGCGAAATGTTATTACTAGAGACGATCACGCTGCATTTAATGCACTCTCGATCATTCTTTTTCAAATAGGCATACCGATTGCATTATGATAATTATTGTAGTTGTGCGAGGAATGCAGTTCCGAAAAACGCCACTAAAGAACTAAAGGCGAAATGATCCCGTAAAAACGCTGCTGAAACGGAAAAGGTAGATGCCAGTTGTCTCGGCACGAACTAAAAACCTTGAAAGGCATTTGAAACACTAGACACATGCCAGACGTTTTACAGAAAACTGTTACAATGTTTTAAACATAAGCTTATATCTTATTGTTAAGAAATATTGAACCATTTGGCGCCACGAATTGAAACATTTTTCATCAAATTCGACCACATTTTGGCTTAGCGAAACCGCTGTTAGTAACGTTTTCCTGCGTTCCCCTTATCATGATATCCCAGTGTGTTTATACCCCAAGATAGGCCTACCGTGTAAGTTTTCAACTGGGGCAACACAGGTTCATTTCTCACCCTCGATCGTTTCACAGCAGCGTTCCCCCAACAATGACGGAAACACTGAGAAAGGGGAACACTTTGGTTCTTTCATAAAGACATCAAACCCATAAAGGAACCACTTGAGCACACTCTGCTTCTTGTCCCGAGTTCCAGTTTTTCACATCAGATGGTCCTATCACCCTAATTTCCATGTTAAAATAATATGTCTAATCAAATTTGGGTTGGTGGCCGTAGCATACACCAATCCACTAGCCCTGAGCCCAAATTTGTGAACAACGACCAATTCATAAAGGTGCCAGGGCTGGATAAACCTGTTGGTCACATCCCTGTACATAAATGTACAGTAGCCTATCTACATGTGAATGTATAACAGATCACCCGAGAGACACATTGTGCGCGCGGGTACTGTCTGCTAAATGTTCCGTATCACAAGAACTACTGAATGGAATCGTATGGAATTTTCACACATCATGGAGAAGACCCATAGCTATCGTATAAAACAATTGGAAGTAGTTTCATTGAAAATTTCTTTGGGTGTCACGTTTTTCTCAGAATGTCGCAAACCATAAGTGAAACCTTTAGGGGTTTGATGTCTTTATGGTTTTAAGCAGAAAAAAGGCAGGAGGTGTACATTTATACATACATGTAAAGTCTGGCAACATCTATCTTTGACCTAATGGAATGCGGAAGCTAGGAAATTGATCGTTGGATTTTCCACGGACCTTTAATCACACGCGGCTATTCAATGACCGGTCAGTGGACAACGCGGACAATCGGGGAACGACCACAAGTGATCGACAGGCATGATTATAAACCGCAAAGCTCTGTCACATTACATGACTTCCGCATTCCATTAGGTCGAAGATAGATGTTGCCAGACTTTACACTGTACAGTGTACGTTCATGTGAGACCTGTCGCCTGAGCAAAGTAGTAAACTGAGCAAAACTTCTGGCACTCTATAAAAACTTGGCAATGTACAAACTCTAGTTCATTTTTTGCTACAAGTTAGTAACACACAAAGTACTGAAAACCACTCACTTGGTTTTGTGCCTTCCTCTTAATTGAATAACCTCAAAGAGTAAATTGGAACGTTCAAGTATCCAGGTGAGTTGTTTGAAGAATTCCCACCTGTAGGACTGCGGTCGGTTGGCCTATTCATGAATTTCTGCAAATGGGATAGCCGCCCGCAGCATTTTCTGGACAAATCCTCTGATTGTGAATTATGACTTCGGCTGAGACAATTGCTACGGTTACACCTGTTCAAATACATGTACCCATATTTTTCCAGACCCGTGTCAAACCCGTGTGTACGAAAATCCCGGCGACAGGTCACACTGCCACATTGTAGTTAAATATCCCGGCGACAGGTGCGCTGCTTGCACTGACTCTTCGGTCATTTCTGTATTGGCACACGTTGTTGGAGGCGCGAAAACGACGGCACAATGGCTGCGCCATCTGTAGCCGGGCTAAGAACTAACGAAAACACGGGGATTTTGAAACACACGGCGAGCCTGCCGTGTTTCAAAAACCAGTGTTTTTCAGACACGTGTTTCTTGAAGCCCGGCAATTCATAGGTGTGACCACAAAAAAAACTGGTATTTTAGTTAGTGTATTAACCAAGGCTACTGATAGGTAGGCCTAAGATATAAGGTTCTCACTGTCTCAAATAGGGAGTTTGAGATCAGCAACTTATCACGCATCCTTATACGTATACGGATCGAAATGTGCACAAAATGTGTCCTCGTTGTACAGAAATCTATCCGTATACGTATAAGGATCCGTGATACATGTAAGTCGCTGATCTCAAACTCCCTATTATAGGGTATGGTTACCCATATTTTTTTGTGTTTTGTATGGGTACTGATATTTCTCTTTACTTTTATTTTCATAAGTCCAATAATAAATGTGGATGTAGACCATGCCAGCATTTTGTATCGCAGCAATAGGTACATGTAGCAACATCTGCAGCTTCACCCAAGACTGATTTGCTGTTACAAATAATCTCTACACAAACGAATGACGACACAAATCAAATCCACTGCAAACACAACGAACCACTGATTATCTGTAAGATCACGAAGTATCGGACACGTCCATCACTTCAAAGTCGCCATAAAAAAGGGGGACAACCTCTATCAAAGCAATCAATCCGCTGTAATTTCCGTCAATTTACCTGACCAGTTTTTCCCATAATTGCTTTTCACTTATTCAACGTCCTGCAGCAAATAACAATTTCTCCTCAACGCCGTCCATATTGACAAACTAGCCTATCTCCATGGTCGCCCAGAATGACATTGTCACCCGTTGATCGCCGTTACTTTTTTGTTATGCCCCAATCACACTGAGCTAGTTCTCAGTACGTTCTTGAAAATTTTGCCGAACGGGCTCAAACTGTGTGCGAACGGAGTGGACGTAGTGGCAACTTTTTAGAGTCCTTTCACGAACTTCATGGACGGGAAGGGTGCTTCACAACATTGAGGCATTATTTGGCCAAGGGTTACACGTTCTAGCACGTTTTACGATTTTTTAGGACGGGGCAGGACGTTTTGATAACTGCTTCAGTGTGACAGGCCCTTTATACCCCCATCACACTGAGCTAGTTCTCAGTACGTTCTTGAAAATTTGCCGAACGGGCTCAAACTGTGTGCGAACGGAGTGGACGTAGCGGAAACTTTTTACAGTCTTTTTACGAACATGTACGGGAAGGGTGCTCCACAACATCGAGGCATTATTTGGACAAGGGTTACACGTTGTAGCCCGTTTTACGATTTTTTAAGGACGGGGTGGGGCGTTTTGAGAACTACTACAGTGTGACAAGCCCTTTAGGTTCTTGCTGCTGACTACACTCGTCCCCAGCAGTTGACCAGAGGTACCCACTAAACACTGGCATGATTGGCGCCAAAAGTGAAGAGTCATCAACAGACGGCGCTGTTTGACGAGGGATCCAATCATAAGCCATCTATCATCACAGGTTAAACCGACGCGGCCGTAACACATTCTCTGATTGGCTAAGATACGTGTACAAAATGTACACTATGTTCATACTCGCGGTCGATTCCCAGCGGGGATTCCCCGAATCGGACAGCTAACGCCGTCTATTAGTGGGACATTGAGGATGGCATCAACTGAAGAAGTTTCAGAGCGCGGGTAACGTAGTGGGTAGCGGTTTGAAACTGCGGGAGGAGTTTAGCTGCCGCTGTAAAATCGCTATTATCAAGAATATTATTCACCAGATTTGAAAATTTAAAATTGGTTTTTGATGCAACAAAGAATTTTCTGTTCAAATGGATTACTCTTCGACAATGCATCGACATCTTTTCCCCTATATTTCTGGTATTATAGGGGTCCGATGGGTCGGTGGAGCCTAAGGGATGACCATTAAGGGCCTGTTTCATAAAGTGACTTTAACCAAATGGAAAATGCATTGAAGTTAAAGGTACCATTACCTTAAAGTCACTATGAAAGAGGCCCCTGCTCATGTATTTTTTAGGCCCAACCCAACATCTTTATCTATTGGGATGTTTATATTTCAAAATACTTTGCATACTTCGACAGTATTGGGTTGGCATAATTCATTTGAATACGATTTATAACTTTGATACAGACAGATAGGCATTTCCTAGCGTTAACGAATGCGCCTAGAAAAAAATGTGCAAACACGTCGAGGAAGACACTATAAAAAAGCTGTCGGCTGCTGTAACGAAACGTTAACCAAGCCTGAGGCTTTTCTAAGAAAATATCCGTGTAAAAAAATAAGAAAAATTGCGCCTCAATACGTTCCTCTACCCACAACGCCTTGCCCATCTTTTCGCCGCCAAGTTACAATAAGAAGATTCCACCAAATTTGTAAAAAAGTACAAAAATTGGTGTTTATTGGCAAGCTGTCATGGAGAACTTTCCATTTCCAGTGAATAACCTATAGCCGTGGTTACACTACATAAAATCCCCGGGTTTTTCACTCACACCCATGAATTGCCACGACCGTTTGAAGAGGATTTTATTCTCAATTTTAATGAGCTGTGAGGTCCCATGCGCTGCTGACACCAAGTGGTAACAACTGGAAATAAGGCGCCAGGCCCTTCCCCTTTATACCTATTTAGCATGAACTGACAATAGGCCGTAAATCCATGTGTACGCCCATATAAAAATTTCATGCCATTTTTGGGACAGTAGAAGACTATCTTAAAAAATCGTTCTGTAGTGGTATACAGGGATCTCTCACTAAGGTAAAGTCGATTGCTTCATGAAGAATCAGTTTGTCAATATTTCTAATTATCGGCACCCGTTTCGAGTAGGCCTACACAATGAAATACAATACAACGTACCTCCCATTCACACAAATTATAAAGGGCGAACAATGCCAAAAGAGGAATGAATGTCTATTGAAAACAGGTTAAAGTCAAAAATCACCGTTTATTCTTGACGGATCAAGAAAAGCTTCTGTAACTTTTTAGCGTCACTTCTTACCTAATCAAGGTTGAATTTGCGGGGAGAATACTTGTTTGTGTACTTCTAATTTTGTGCTCGCGTTTTTCGACCTCAAACCGCAAGCTAACCACAGCGTGTGCCATATATGGTCATCGCACTACACGAGAAAGAGATGTACACGAAGCACTACGTTCAAACGGTCGTGTTGCCGGGCTTCAAGAAACCCGTGTCTGAAAAACACGGGTTTTTGAGACACGGCAAACTCGCCGTGCTTTTTTAAATCCCCGTGTTTACGTTAGTTCTTAGCACGGCTACAGATGGCGCAGCCATTAAGTGACGTCGTTTTCGCGCCTCCAACAATGTGTGCCAATACAGAAATGACCGAAGAGTCAGTGCGTGCAGCGCAACTGTCGCCGGGCTACTAACTATGCAGTAGTGTGACCTCTCGCCGGGCTTTTCGCACACACGGGCTTGACACGGGTCTGGAAAAACACGGGTAGGCCTATTTCCAACAAGTGTAAACTTAGTTATAGTGTGCCAATACAGAAATGACCGAAGAGTCACTGCATGCAGCCCACCTGTCGCCGGGCTACTGAACTACAATGTAGTAGTGTGACCTCTGGCCGTGCCTTTCGTACACACAGGTTTGACACGGGTCTGGGAAAACACGGGTATTTTCAACAGGTGTAACCGTAGCTTATGTGACAGGGTCTTTGCAACGTTTCAGAATCTATTACACTTATGTCTTTGTATGACAACTGGCCATGAATGGGTTAGGCCTATGGTTATATTTCTGAAGAACGAGAACATTCAGGAGGAAACACGTCGAAAGCTGCGTTTATCAGACATCCGGAATGCGGTATAGGACACTACCGTTTGAACGTAGTGCTTCGTGTACATCTCTTTTTTGACTTTAACCTGTTTTCAATAGAAATTCATTCCTCTTTTGGCATTGTTCGCCCTTTATAATTTGTGTGAATGGGAGGTACGTTGTATTGTATTTCATTGTGTAGGCATACTCGAAACGGGTGCCGATAATTAGAAATATTGACAAACTGATTCTTCATGAAGCAATCGACTTTACCTTAGTGAGAGATCCCTGTATACCACTACAGAACGATTTTTTAAGATAGTCTTCTACTGTCCCAAAAATGGCATGAAATTTTTATATGGGCGTACACATGGATTTACGGCCTATTGTCAGTTCATGCTAAATAGGTATAAAGGGGAAGGGCCTGGCGCCTTATTTCCAGTTGTTACCGCTTGGTGTCAGCAGCGCATGGGACCTCACAGCTCATTAAAATTGAGAACAAAATCCTCTTCAAACGGTCGTGAGGACGCGGAATCCCCGGCGGAAGTGATGTGTTTTATGCTTCTCCGCAATCCGCATTCCGCGGGTCAGCTAAATCCAGCTTAAAGCGGTTCATCCACGTTCAATATTATTGCACAATATGGGGCCCAAAATGGGTGTCATGTGCTTCTGGCATAATGGATGGAAGAAAGATTGGAAATAATATTGCACATTTTGATCCCCATATTGTGCAATAATATTACACTTGGATAGGCCGCTTAAACCGCCCCATACACGTGTAATGTTACTGCACAGTATGATGGTCAAAATGGGCAATATTGCAGAGTTTTCGCAAAGCCCCCGAAACGCCAACGCGAACGCCAACCCCATTGTTCGATGCCACGAAGAGAGCACCGAACAAAAGGATAGATGTTCGCGTTGGCGTTTCGGGGGCTTTGCGAAAACTCCCTATTATTGCCAATCTTTCTTCTATCCATCATGCCAGAAGCACATGACCCATTTAGGCCCCATACATGTATTGTGCAATGATATTGACTGGTGTATGGACCGCTTTACCCATCTATATTGACATGAAAGTATAAGCAAACCATGATATGATTTATCGGAAATGTGACATTATTTAAGCTTCCGATGACAAAAAGCTACATGCACGATATTACATGTACATGTAACTAAGTGTATCAAACGTTGCACCGACTGGTCAATGCCCTCGATCGAATAATGGTTGCAATATTTCGATTGCTGTCAGAATGTATGGTTGAATATTTTGATGGACAATGTCATGAAATCGCCCTCGATCGATTGGTTGCTGCTTAAAAAACGAAAACGTTGTTCCGGTGGATAGAAAATAGTCGGAAATTGATAATTGTCTGATGTTGGATTGGGCTGTCAGAGTGGCGCAATGGAAACAACTCAGGTTTTCTCCGGATACTCTGGTTTCCTCCTGCATTGCATTAAATGTCTGTAAAGCTAATAATCGTATTGGGGGTCAGCCCTCGAAAATCCTATACTGATTTACGTATTTCTTCGTGTTTTTGACTGCACATACAATGCCCCTTGCTTTATCGTCGCCATAGATGTGTGGCGGTCTAGGAAAACCCGTCGGATGTCGCGTTTGTTGAGGAAGGTTAAAGTTATAAGGTATTAATACAGAGTTTTCGCACCCCCCCTCCCCCGAAACGCCAACGCAAACGTCTGTCCTTTTGTTCAGCGCTCTCTTCGTGGCGTCAAACAATGGGTTGGACGTTCACGTTGGCGTTTCGGGGGCTTTGCGACAACTCGCCTTGGTGAACCCGCACATTTCAATAGCTGGAATGCACTATGTAACAGGTAAACAGATCAATGCACATGCAATCTGACAGCCCTTGTTGATCACTCAGCGACTTCCGACGGGTTTTCCTAGACTGCCACACATATTCAGAGGATATTCTTTGGTCATTTTATCCACCCCAAAAGAACTCAATGAGCGAGAAGAGATAGGACTGATTGGCAATCCTTTCATACATTTCGAAGCTTTATCATTGCCATCTAATTCAGTTGACGAGTCCTATTTCTCAGTCGTCAACAAACCAAGCGATAATTTGCATAGACGTACCCCAAATCACAAGGTGTGGTACGTGTAGATTGATTGGATCAATTACTGGCGCGGATTAGCAATGCACCACATCATTCAGTATCATTAGTATCATTGTACATGATCGCCTGTATCCGCAGACCAGGCTCGGGCAAAGCTTAAAGACCAATTCATACTTCCTCGGTGAGAAGTTTCCGGTGTAATAGAATCTAATGCCCCCAGTATAGGATGTCCCCCAACAATACATTTACATTAAGCGGCACCATTGAATTGGACTCTAGAGAGACCAAGGCCCTTAAATCCTGTAACAAACCATACACGGGGACATCAGGAAGACGTAAAGCTTGAAGACCAATTCATACTTCCTCTGTGAAAAGTTTCCGGTGCGATAGAATCTAATGTCCCCCAACAATACATTTACCGTTTAAGTGGCAGCATAGCAGTGGACTCTAGAGACCAAGACCCGTAATCCTGTGACAAACCATACACTGGGACATCAGGAAGGCGGCAAAGCGTAAAGACCAATTCATACTTCCTCGGTGAAAATTAGAATCTAATGCCCCCGGTATAGAATGTCCCCCAACAATACATTTACACAAAGCTGCACCATAAATTGGACTTTAGAGAGACCAACCCCCTTAATCCTGTGACAAACAATGCAGGGGGACACCAGAAAGACGGAGGCATTAGATTCTATCACACAAAAATGGAAAATTCTTTGCTCTTTCTTGCAAACGCTCTAGCTCAAAGCAAAGCATTTCCCTCCCGCTTACCGGTCGGCGAGGAAGTATGTGAACTGGCTGACACAAACATGACAAAAGCGAGATTAATTGCCCTTGTTTCCACCAACTTCATTTGTTTGCATTTTCAAAGAGGCAACAAGGAATTTTCTCCGTGTCAATTTCTCTTGCCGATTCTGCAATTAATATTTTCTTTCATCCCAGCTAACAATTTACAAAGAACCGAGCCCATCGTGCAATTAACTGTAAAGAAATGAAAAGCGGGATCGAGCGCCGTTTTATCTCACGGTCTGGTATCGGCATGATTTATTGAGGAAGGCGCGGGTGTGAGGAGGCAGCAATCTAGAGCATTATTACCGGACAGCTGATGGTCTGTAGTCCTGGATACAGTCAGGTTTCCATAGTTCTTAAGGTGTTTGTCGTATATCTTTCGAAAATTCCCCCAGATTAGGAATTCTCCATTGGAGGCGAGTTTTTTTTTAATCCTGTTCGAGGTACATGTATGACCTTTCCCAGTTTTGGAAAGAGCGGAGAAGGGATGAAGCTGTTATTTTCCAGTATATTGAGGCGACATGTGAACGATGAAGTGTTGAATCACAATCCCTATTGCTGGACATCAGCTTGCCCTTCCCTTCCAGAAATAATAGAATACATGTACATGTACATGTACATGTACATGTACATGTACATGTACATGTTCATGTGTACCTGTAAAAGTTAAGAGAACACTGATTTTTGGGAGAAAAAAAGATGACCGTTTATTTCGATGATATTGCCCCGAGAATAAACACTGACAGTTACTAGTATACTCAGTAATATAATAGATATTTTTCCAAAATTCAAACATTCTGAGTAACAACATCTTGTTGGAGGAGTGTTGTCCAGCATGTACAGGGGAATGATTTTCCATGCATTGTTCAAATGTTGCTGTAATTTGTTGGCCAGTGTATACAAGGTCAAAACTCGTATTTTCTAAAACAAGGAGAAAGGGGAAGGTTTTAAGACAAATAGGACACTGTTATCCAGTACAGATTGTCTGTGCGATTCGATTGAATTTCAGCTTCCTCCGTTTTCTGCACAAAAATGCTGAAAATTGGATATAACCCTGACCTTTGTAAATTACCTTGACCTGTCATGAATTTGGCAATGTGCCAAAAAGAAAGCCCACCTATGATAACATATACATATAGCCACTTAAACAAAATAAATATCATTTCTAAAGGCTATTAAAGATATCGTCATTTTTCAAAATACACCAAATTTGGCTTCGGTTTCCATGGAAACGGGGTTTTCTAAAAACGCTCAAGGGTACCAGAGTGGCACCCGGCGGATTATGAATCTCTGTCATAAAAAATGCAAAAACATTGCTATTATAAAAAATGTCCCACCTTTTCGTTTTGCCTCCAGACTATCGTGTTCTTCAGGAATGTTGTCGAAATGTTGGAAATATGATACATGTATTTGCCAGTGTACATGTACATGTACACGTACGTACATGTTCACGCAGCTTTTAGGACAAGTAACCTCATCACAACTACTATATCTTACCACCGCATGGTGATAAAAAAATTGTATACCCTGCATCACCCGAGTGTGGGCGAATAACGCTGATTACATTTTTTACTTTCCAAATTTTCTTTATGTTGATGTCACATTCATTCAGCTGATGCGATGGCTATCGGCACTACAGCGAAAATAGCCCGTTTGACAAATTAAACTGGCCGTCGCGAGGCAGTATTCGTGTATTTCTAAATTAGATATTGATTTACTAATTCTGCAGTTTCTGGTGAATTACACATAGACATCATTTAGTTTACTGTACATTTTGAGGTACCAAAGGGACACATTAACAGTGGATGGCAAATAATTGGCCTGTTGTGTGAGACTATGTAGAGTCATGGACATATTAAATTTATCTACACTTGATACCTTGAATATTTCAATTACTACTGGGCCAATTTTAACACGGTTTGTTCCACATGAAAGTACATCTTGTTGGTCATATTTCTGCAGCAAAATTTTGAAAATTTGGAAATGTCGTCATCATGTAATACATGTAGCTCATCAGAAAAAAAATCTTAAAAATCAACATTTTTATTATGTTACTTTTTTGTAATTTTTGTTGCAGTTTTGATAGACTGGAACTTTGTAAGGATTTTGGTCTTTGTTTTATCAAAATATGTCGAGTGGTTGCTGAGATATTTGAGATTATCAAAATTTTGATAATTTGGGATTTTCATGCCTTTCATGAAATTTTAATGCCATACATTTGTGGCCACGACTGTACGTAGTTACATGTGGGTTTTATACACGTATGCTTAAATGCAAATCATTGGAATTTCAACACAAAAAAAGAAGGAGCTGTCAAGAAAAATAAAGCTGTCAGAGAAGGCCAGGCCCCTTATTCATAAAGCTACTTAAGTCTAAGTGTGATACTTATCTTTTGTGTTGAACAATGGATAAGTGTGATACTTAGACTTAAGTAGTTTTATGAATACGGGGCCAGGGGCCATATTCATAAAGATACTTAAGTCAAAGTGTGACACTTATCTTTTGTGTTGAACAAAGGATAAGTGTCATACTTAGACTTAAGTTGTTTTATGAATATGAGCCCAGAAGTCCAAATTGGAATGTCTGGGCACATACTCCCTGTTGTTTGGAAATACATGTAGCTGTCAAGAAAAATAAAGCTGTCAGAGAAGGCCAGAAGTCCAAATTGGAATGCCTGGGCACATACTCCCTGTTGTTTGGAAATACATGTATAGCATCTACATGTATGCAGCCAGTCAGATTGGCAGGAACAGCTAGAGATGCTATTTTGGTGAGCTTCAAGGACGCCAAGCTTGCCCTTGTTGAGTATGATCCTCGACACGACACCATAAAATGTAAGCAAGTGTACTTAAACATGCAGGTTCTTTAGAAGGAGCGGCTGGCCAGCTTAAAATTCCTTTAACATAGAAAACATTGGAAACAGGTGATGTAAAACGAAATTAGGTGAAAACAACGTTGACGCGTGCAAGGAAACGTGCCTGAGAATGCATGCTCAGTGCCTTCGTTTGCTCCGTTTTGGTTCCCGTAGCTACCGCTAGGGATAGAAGGCTTCGGTTCTGGCTGCCATTTTATTGGTGACGTCATTGTAAGAGTCCATTTTCCCGTGAAATTTCATTCTCCCCGTCCTAAAAAGCGGCGATGATTTTGAGATTTTGTTACAGATCTGCAAATACAAATATTATCATCAAGAAACTTCCTCGGTGTTGCCATTCAGCACGATTCGGCATGTTAGTTCGATTACATGTACATTTAGCACCCATGTGGCTACGAGTACCCCATTGTAAAAATAACCCGTGATGTCAACATAATGATCTATAAATGGATCCGCGACCAATTTTATGTCAAAAAGATGGCAGCCAGAACCGAAGCCTTCTAGCCGTAGCGGTGGATTCTGGAACCGAAATGCGTTCGCTCAATACGCAACCAATAGGAGCAGTCAGCCGCACGTATTGCCAAACGATGGCAGCAAATAAAGTTCTAGCGGACCAATACACAGGAAAATCGACGTGATTGGTGCTCGATCAAGAATGAACGGGTCCGCTATATGCTTTGAATTGGGCCGTAGTGACACCTATTGGTCAACTCACTGACAGCTCCTAATGAGAGCTGAGTGAGATAGGCTACGTTAGACAGACCTTTGGGTCCACTCATAGAATGATTTATCACGTAGTCAACGGCGGTGCTTCTGGCACTGGTCCAGTCCGCCTGATGAGTTCACGTATTCGGCATAAAATTCTAAATGAGCATCTCTTCCTGTGATTGGATTCAATGATCTCTTTGGACAGGATTGTGGTCATGCTCAGAACCCGAATCGGTTAAAGCAAATGGCTCGCGGGGTTTGTTGTGGCGCCATGACAGTTGGTCATCGATATCAAGCACCATTTTGAGAAAAAGGCAAAAGAAGGATTTTAGTTTAATGGGAAATGCATTAGACAGCCAAACTTCGGAGGCGCATTCTGCAAGATCTGCCGCTTCAAAATCAATGGGAATAGTACAAAATGTACATCTTGACCTACTGAATTTGAAAACGCCATTAACCCATTTTAACAAATTTTTAATGGAACTCACGTTTGTCGTTTGACGAACCCTCGACGAACATAAACAAGGGTTCATCAAAATGACAAAGTAACGTGGACTTGTCATTTTGACGAAGCCTTGTTTATTTTCGTCAAAATGACGAACCTTGACTTGTCATTTTGACGAATTTAGATACTCAGTTTGGTGATAATGAAAACGAACCTAAGTTCGTCGTTTTGATGTAGAAAAGTTTTTCAGTGCGGAAAACTAAAATATGGCATACAAACTTTTCCCATCTCTGTACACAGTCCAATTAATTATCTTCCACAAGAAAAGTAGCTTTCTCTTGTTCGTCCTCATCAAAGGAATTGAAATTGAAGAAGACATCCAACTGTAAGTTAAGATTATCCTTTGCTGGCTAAATGATACAGGGTCTCCCCTTTCCATGCCTTTCCTTGTCGGCGGGGTACCAGCTAATGCACTCTCCCATTACTGGCTTAATTGAGCAGTTAAACGCATATAATTCTTTGACTTGATCAAAGAACCTCAGGAATTGTTAATGTTGTCATCTCTGTCTGTTAATTGGAATTTCCTCCGTCGAGACGTCATTATGGCAGCGCGCCATTTCACCGAACAAGACTACATTGTACTTGCTGACGACATTGATGGCATCTTCTAGATTTATCAACATGTTTCGTGATAAAGCTGGCCTTCCATCAGTTAGCTCGCGTGTGCCCGTATTTTCGGTGAGTTTTCTGCCTCGCGAGGCAGAAAACTCAGCGAAAAATACACACACACGCGAGCTAACTGCTGAGCAAACGGTCTCGAATGACTTTTTGCTCAGCAGACAGCTCCAGTGTGCGGCAGGCTTTACCCCACCGCCCAGAGTGAAGAAATACCAAATACAAACGCCCTGAGGCCTGTTTCATAAAGTGACTTTAAGCTAATGGTACCATGAACTTCAATGCATTTTCCATTTGGTTAAAGGTACCTTCAGCTTAAAGTCACTTTAACAGGTCCCTGGTCATTCTTCAGACGTTTTCTCCAGACACCATATAGTGAAAATACAAGAAGACGGTAGATCATGGGGGGATAAGTCAGTCTGGCCCCCATGATCTACCTCTTCGAGTGACGTCGCTCGTTATTGAGCACCTGATTGACCTGCAGGCGAGGTTGGAACATGGTGATCTTCCTCGGAGACGAGAAAAGTGTAGTTTCTTCATTTTAAGTGCCGTTTTCTGCTCTTATTCGGAGAACAACATTGAAAGAAAAAACACGGATTCCACAGTTTAATCAACAAAGGATAGGTTCGATGTGTTTATTCTATCTAACCTGACTTTATTTACAGTGAAACCGAGAGATTTAAAAATCGGACCTTTCATCTTGGGAGAGCGAGTCTCCTGACCTTCTCTAAATATATACATGTTCATAGTGTGTATCAGAAAAAAGCCTCCAACACACCGTAGAACGATCAACTCCCCTAGAGAGAATAGTCCATCCACGAGTCAGATCCGATTTTCCGCATTTTTGCACGCAGGATCCTTTTCTTGCAGTGATTTATCACTACGCTGCCGATGCAATCAAAAATAACACACGACGAAAATGTAGGAGTAAAGCACAGACAAAGCACATCGCCGGGACCTACCGAATCAGAAATTGCCATTATCGGGCTTATGTCCTTCTGGAATGGCGTTCGCTCTCTAGCTATAAGATATTCCAAGCAATCATCGATCTCACTAATCAAACAGAGACAGAATTGATCAGCAAACGTCCAACGATCTAGCACTGGCAGGAATAATGTAGATCGGGTGGCCCTCTACTCCTCTGATATTCAAAGGTTTACAACGATTTCCAGCGATGATAGTGTGGAGAACCTGTCCGATAATTTGCTAATGTTTGAATTGGATGTAATAACTGTACTTCCTGACCCAAGGTTATCAGTATTTGTACATGTATTTTACTTCTCCGTCAAGTACGAAGCCAGCATTATTGGCCCTGGTAAGTACCGGAAGAGGCCATCTCAAGCTACTCATGTTCCTCACTTGGATGGGGTCTTTTACTTGCCCTTGCAAAGAAACAAGGTACAATTTACCACGGCTTACTGTCCCATGCGACGGACGTGAAGAGCCGTTGTGAAAGGAATCCAAGTCCCCCTGGATGTTCAGCGAGGGATTAGAATATATGGGTATGGAGACCATGACCATTCGAAAATAACGTTACATGACGCAATACCGGCCCCTAATATCCGTTAAACCCCAGTCACATTACTGTAAAAACCAATGGGCTCGAGAGACCCATGATTTTGTCCACTACCTGGACACGTGGGTTTGAGATGAGAATGGGTCCATGGTACCCAGAATATTTGTTCTTCGAGCCTGAAACGAGGAGGTCCTTAGGTTCCAGTAACCCATAATGACCAGTTTCACAGGTCACTTTGGCCCATCTACTATTGCTGCTCATGGGTGCCAGCACCCCACGGTAGCATTCGTAGATGGGCCAAAGTGACCTATGAAACTCTCATTATGGGTTACTGGAACCTATAGACCTGTCCGTTTCAGGCTCGAAGAACAAATATTCTGGGCACCATGGACCCATTCTCCATTGAACCCATTTCAAACCCATGTGTCCAGGTAGTGGACAAAATCATGGGTCTCTCGAGCCCATTCGTTTTTACAGTCCACCGATTCTGCAAAGGATGTGTTTGCGACGCCCGAACGGGCTGAAAAATAGGGAAAATGACGGGTTGCCTGCCGATCTCGCCCGAGGGCATCTACCGGTGTCCTGAGCTCGGTAGCGCGCCGCTAGGGTGATCGGAAGAAAATAACTCGGAGTTATATTCTTGCGGCGAGTACCGGCTGAAACCCAGCTCGCTAGGGGATCCTTCATAATCCTTGACACGCCCGTCGGGCTCCCACCAGCCACCCGCCAGACACCGAGTAGATCGGAGACGATTTTTGGCCGTCACCCACAGAGCCCTGATATCCTCCGGACACTGGTCGAAGTCCAACAGGTATCCCGCCAGCCACCCACAGGTGCGCGACCGAGTCCCCTCGGATGTCCGGCCGATCTACAAAATCACCCGATTGCCGGACGGACAGCGGACCGCTACCCGCTGGGACATAGGTGGGGACTGGACGGTATCTGCCAACCATTTTTCAAGTCGTCGGAACAAAATCCGACAGACATCGGCCGATTACTGGCCAGTGTCCCACGGGGGGCGCCCGTCGAAAACCATCTTATTCAAGGATATGTGAAAGATATGTGGGAAAATCCGTCCCAGACCGCAACGTCGCAAAAAACCGCCGATGTCAAGATATCCTCCGGCGGCTATTGCATTTGTGACTCGGGTATTAGCGATGTTGTGACCGGGAGCCAGTCTAGGAAACCCAACTCTCACTGCTGTTTTGTCCCTGAAGGCAGATTTATGGCAAGCAAACGAAGCGAAATTAAAGCTGCGTTTACCAGACATCCGGAATGCGGTATACGGGATGCGGAAGCGATAGCTTGTATGCGAAAATGCATAGATAAACGGCTTCCGCATTCCGCATTCCGGTTGTCCTGTAAACGCAGCTTAAAAGCTACGTTTAGCTGATACGTGGAATGCGGTTTGCCGAAATGCAATGCATTTTCGTATACAAGATATCGTTCCGCCGGGGATTCCGCATCCCTATACCGCATTCCGGATGTCAGGTAAACGCAGCTTGAAGTGCAACGGGGTAGTATGCGTATCGTTTCAAACTGTTGAGTACTGGAGATAACTCTCCCTCCAAAATGTCATGGAAAATGATCCGAATTATTCATTTTTTTGAAAATGTTGAAATTTTGAAATATTGAAATTGCGTATTCAAAAAATAAATATCACTCTGGTAGTATCTCGAGGCTTAAAACAGAAACGGAGAACGTCGTTGTTTGTAAAGGAAAGTGTGGAAAAAGATGACATTGGATCATCCGTGTAAACATGACATCGCTACTCCCACTGGACGTGTGTAGCCTACAGACTGAGCACAAACATGAGATTTTTACGAAAGCCCAGAAGGCTCATTCAATCTTCAATCTTCAAGCTTGAAGTGCGATTTCAAGCTTGAAGATTGAACACGACCATTTGAAGAGGATTTTATTCTCAATTTTAATGAGCTGTGAGGTCCCATGCGCTGCTGACACCAAGCGGTAACAACTGGAAATAAGGCGCCAGGCCCTTCCCCTTTATACCTATTTGAAGTCAGGCCAGGGTTCAAGCTTGAAGATTGAAATCTTCGTGGTTCAAGCTTGAAGTCGGAAGGCTCAAGCTTGAAGATTGAATTCCGGATTCAAACTTGAAGTTGGAAAGTTCAAGTTTGACTAGAAATTGACTTACCAGTCAATTTGAAGACCGCCCTTGGAAATTGGGAGCTAGTTGACTGATCGAGAATTACCGAGCAGCAATGTAGAAAGCTCGGTTGATGGGCGAGGTAATAGACAGGATGAAGGTGTCATAGACTTCTAACATTAGAATTAGAAAGTTCAATAGAAGATGCACATTTTTATTATTGAAAGCCAGAAAGGCATGTTTTATTTTGTTCATAATCAACCTGCGGTTACATGTATAGGTCATCTAACATACATGTTGTGACATAACTCCTGAGTGCTCCTGTATCCCATCATGACTATGTTGACTGCAAGTACACTAGTGATTGCAATACCAAACTGGAAGCTGGTGCAGTCGAAGAAGATTTAGGTTGCGAACAATGTTTGAAGGTGATGTCTGCATTGCTCAGTGTCAAGGATGGTGGTGCTAGATACATATGACATGGTACCAGTAGCTATCACAAATCACATTCATTGTCATTGACACCTTTCATTGTGTTCTGTGATTTGAAATACCGTATTACAGAAATCTTCTTGCATGAAGCTGTGATTATGGTATGATTGTGACAGTCTCTCATGTCTTGCTTCTTTCGCAAATTACTTTCTGACAGCATCAAGTCCTAGGAAGTTAATATCAAGATGGATCTTTTGGTGCATTTGTTTTAGGAAACTTTGGTTATTTGCATCCTGTAACGAGAAAAGGAAGATGGTTTTGAGTACGAGGTAATAAGCATCCAGTAATTTAGCATATGACTTGGTTGTTGACACCAGAAAAAGACCACAGTGATGCATTGATAGCATAGCAGTGTACATCATGCACAGACACAGCTCTTCTATGCTCTGTGACTGTGTATAGTCTGTCCAGTCTCAGACTCAGTATGACACTAGGCTACCCTAAAGGCCTAGCTACAGTGATGATGGTGATGGGCGACGATGATAGGGGCCTACCATGCACACAGACCACAGCCACAGGCACAGTGACCGGTGACAGTGACAGTGACAGACACAGCATGACCATAGGGCCTAATGACATGCATCACAGCGTGCATGCACTGCAGTGCATGAGTGCAGTGAGCAGACACACACGGCAACGACGGCGGATTCACCAAAAAAATCACGCTGAATATACGAACAAACATCACTTTCTATGGTTGACATCTTATGGAATTTGACACCAACAGTGTTACTTACCATAAAACAAAAAATACCCGCACAGATGTGCTTTATTTATTTATTTATTTCCGCTTTAAAAGTCTGAAGTGAACTCGCCGGTTTGCGGAAGAGATGTGCGAGTACCAATGCGCATGCTCTGTAGGTCTCACTTACCAGTCAGAACGTCTCGCTTCTGCCACTCTCCAATCCCACAAGGCTAGGCGGTACGGCGTACCGTGTGTTGGGTTACTGCACTTGTCCGGCGAAACTGTGTGACCTGGGTGTTGGAGAGTGGCCAGTTCTCCACGGCGTTCTGTTCAGACGCAGCGCTGTGTGGAGGTTGGAATACGCGAATATGATATATAGATAAAACTACAAATTTCACCCAAATTTCGCACTATTTGTGCACGGATGACCCCAAGAATCAATAGGATTCTGTGTAATATGCTCATCTACCATTTCTGAAAATTTTACCGCGATACATGGCGTTTTTCGTTAGTTATCGTGGGGACACCGCAGATTGGATGGAGAGATCCAGAGAGAGAGAGAGAGAGAGAGAGAAATTCAGTAAAAACAAGGAAGACCGCCCCATTGATGGGGGCGGTCTTAAATATTGGGCAGGAGTGGAAGTAATTAATACTGTTTAATAGTAAAGGAATACAAATCCGCGGAGATAATTTAGACAAGGAAGATATTACGCATATCAAACACAGTGACTGAATGTTGCAGTTTCGTAGAGATGAAGGCCGAAATAACTCCCACAGGTGTGACAGGGATCAAAGTCCTCCTGGAATCAAAGTCCTGTCTTATTGTTCAGCGAGGGATATTACTACAGTGTACATATATATGGCTAGAGACCATGACCATTCGAATATACCCTTATAATAGCGGGCTATTTGTTTGGCGTACTTGCATTCCTAGGACGTTGATTCCTGTCACACCTGTGCTGGAATGATTTGTTTGGCTTCAGTATTGAAGTCGGGTGCTTCAAACTTTGATAATTGAAGACGGAGTTAGTTCAAGATTGAAGATTGAATGAGCCTTCTGGGCTTTCGTAGATTTTGCCTCTTTTCTTTGAATATAAATTGTACTGGAGCTCGAATATCATGATTCCTCCCCAGCCACGGTAACGTTTCCCCTTCACTCTGCCCATGTTACATGTACATGTACTGTACATGTATGTCGTTTTTTTCTCTCATTTTCTCCCGCATTGATTTTATCAACTGTTTTCGTTTCATTCTTTTGCAGGTAAGTCAAAATACAAAAGTCACTAAGCCATGTAAGTACAAAATAATAGTGCGGTATGGTGTGTCAAAAAACAGCTCCCGTAGGATTTTTGTGCTAAAATTGATTTTTTTGCAGTTCTGGGTTCTTTAGGGTCCAAATAATCAGAAATTGATGGGGTTCAAATTTTTCAGACCCCCACCCTCTTTTTGGGGGTCACCCATTTTAGCACCCCCAGAACAGTATGTCAGCCACTTAAAAACCGATTTTTATAATACTAGAGTCGTTTTGTAGGTTTTAAATATTTTGAGATGGTTTATAGCACTTTTAAACAGAAATAGGTGCAAAAATAGCTTTTAGAGGCCAAGAATGAAGTGGCCCCAGAAAGTGAAGGAGGGGTCTAAAAATTTGCACCCCGTTATTTTCTGACAGACTGGTCCTTATTGAAGCCAAAACAGTAAAAAATCAATTTTAGCAAAAAAATCCTAATGGAATACAAAGCATACCGCACTATAAAATTCATTTTACGCTAATAAGCGTTGTCAGACACTTGAATCAATTACCGGTACCTGGGAATCTCATATTTTCCATATTTCGTCAGAATGACGACGCGTCTGTAGAATTCTGCGCAAAATTTCTGGGATTCGTAAATTGTTCAAATGACTGTGGTAAGTATTCTGTAACCGTGGACCTTTGACTGGTGTCATGAGGATCAAAAAAGTGCTTCTTGCTCTGTTATTTTCCGTTATTTTCTGACAGACTGGTCCCTATTGAAGCCAAAACAAAAAATCCTACGGGAATACATAGCATACCGCACTATAACATTCATTTGACGCTAATAAGCGTTGTCACACACTAGAATCAATTACCTGGGAATGAGTAAAAACGTTCCTAAAATTCCTCCTAAAAATTGATGGGAACTGACTTGACAGCCTGCGACGCGTCCGTAGAATTCTGCGCCAAATTTCTGGGATTCGTAAATTGTTCTAATGACTGTGGTAAATATTCTGTAACCGTGGACCTTTGACTGGTATCATGAGGATCAAAAAAGTGCTTCTTACCCTGTTTGTCTGAAGTGGGTGTACGTGTACAAAATCGTAATTTCGCCATCTTAAAGCTTTCTGAATGATGATTTAAGTGATCTTAGAGTTCGCGAAATGATGCTTGGGGAATGAGGTTGCCGTTGACATGAAGGATAATTGTATTGCGGTGTATATGAAGAAAGTTAAAGGGAGACTCCACTCATTGTGTGAAACTGTGAATTTTTGAAATATCGATAGTCCATTCAAATTCATTGATATCTGCAAAATGTCAATTTTTTTTAAATCAGCAAATTCATCATTTTAAGTGCAATAATTGAATCCCAATGGGACCATTGCACAGAACATGTGATGTCTGTTTGAAGCGGCTAAATTTTATGAAATCGATATGGCATAGAGATCAAGCGTTCCAGGTAGCATCAGTCGACTTTCATATAAATTGTGCGGCGGTTGTCCAAGAAAACTATACATTACTAACATTTGCCGATCTTGGCATTCAATTAAGCTACATACTAAATTTGGCCAGAAATGTGAAATTTCACCCGTAACTACCTTTCTGTGCAAGTTTGGATGTAATCTGATCTATTAATTTTACGCCTGAATCCTAAAAATTTCAATGGAAAATCCATTACGATGTGACGTTCTCCCACCCAGCTGGCGACGCATGCGTATGACGCGACGTCGTGAAGACGTAAAGGCCTGTGTACACTATCAACATTTCAAGACACATGTCGGGACACATGTGTCCAACACACCGTGTTGCTTGAAATGTTGACAGTGTGTACAGAGCAAAAATATTAGCAACATGTGTCCCAGCATGTGTCCCGACATGTCGTAAATTAATTGCAGAATCAATTTTTGGGCGACATGTGTCCAAGCTCTGTCCAATCAGAAATCATGTTCAAGTCAGCTGATCTACTGACTGTAGTCATCTCCTATCAAAACACTGCTTTCCCTCTCCGTGTCGCAACATGTGTCCCGACATGTGTCTAGTGTATACAGGGGCAAAATTTCTGTGTTGGACACATGTGTCCCGACATGTGTCTTGAAATGTTGATAGTGTACACAGGCCTTTACTCACAGCAACCGCCCCAAAATTCCCTGCGCGGAAACGATCTATACTCAGTAATATAATAGATATTTTTCCAAAATTCAAACATTCTGAGTAACAACAACTTGTTGGAGGAATGTTGTCCAGCATGTACAGGGGAAAGATTTTCCATGCATTGTTCAAATGTTGCTGTAATTTGTTGGCCAGTGTAAACAAGGTCAAAACTCGTATTTTCTAAAACAAGAAGAAAGGGGAAGGTTTTAAGACAAATATGACACTGTTATCCAGTACAGATTGTCTGTGCGATTCGATTGAATTTCAGCTTCCTCCGTTTTCTGCACAAAAATGCTGAAAATTGGATATAACCCTGACCTTTGTAAATTACCTTGACCTGTCATGAATTTGGCAATGTGCCAAAAAGAAAGCCCACCTATGATAACATACATATAGCCACTTAAACAAAATAAATATCATTTCTAAAGGCTATTAAAGATATCGTCATTTTTCAAAATACACCAAATTTGGCTTCGGTTTCCATGGAAACGGAGTTTTCTAAAAACGCTCAAGGGTACCAGAGTGGCACCCGGCGGATTCTCAATCTCTGTCATAAAAAATGCAAAAACATTGCTGTTATAAAAAATGTCCCACCTTTTCATTTTGCCTCCAGACTATCGTGTTCTTCAGGAATGTTGTCGAAATGTTGGAAATACGATACGTACATGTATTTGCCAGTGTACATGTACGTAAATGTTCACGCAGCTTTTAGGACAAGTAACCTCATCATAACTAGCATATCTTACCACCGCATGGTGCTGAAAAATACCCTGCATCGCCCGAGTGTGGGCGAATAACGCTGATTAGATTTTTTATTTTCCAAATTTTCTTTATGTTGATGTCATGTCACATTCATTCAGCTGATGCGATGGCTATCGGCACTACACCGAAAATAGCCCGTTTGACAAATTAAACTGGCCGTCGCGAGGCAGTATTCGTGTATTTCTAAATTAGATATTGATTTACTAATTCTGCAGTTTCTGGTGAATTACACATAGACATCATTTAGTTTACTGTACATTTTGAGGTACCAAAGGGACACATTAACAGTGGATGGCAAATAATTGGCCTGTTGTGTGAGACTACAGAGTCATGGACATATTAAATTTATCTACACTTGATACCTTGAATATTTCAAATACTACTGGGCCAATTTTAACACGGTTAGTTCCACATGAAAGTACATCTTGTTGGTCATATTTCTGCAGCAAAATTTTGAAAATTTGAAAATGTCGTGATCATGTAATACATGTAGCTCATCAGAAAAAAATCTTAAAAATCTACATTTTTATTATGTTACATTTTTGTAATTTTTGTTGCAGTTTTGATAGACTGGAACTTTGTAATGATTTTGGTCTTTGTTTTATCAAAATATGTCGAGTGGTTGCTGAGATATTTGAGATTATCAAAATTTTGATAATTTGGGATTTTCATGCCTTTCATGAAATTTTAATGCCATACATTTATGGCCACGACTGTACGTAGTTACATGTGGGTTTTATACACGTATGCTTAAATGCAAATCATTGGAATTTCAACACTAAAAAAGAAGGAGCTGTCAAGAAAAATAAAGCTGTCAGAGAAGGCCAGAAGTCCAAATTGGAATGTCTGGGCACATACTCCCTGTTGTTTGGAAATACATGTATAGCATCTACATGTATGCAGCCAGTCAAATTGGCAGGCACAGCTAGAGATGCTATTTTGGTGAGCTTCAAGGACGCCAAGCTTGCCCTTGTTGAGTATGATCCTCGACACGACACCATAAAATGTACCGCAAGTGTACTTAAACATGCAGGTTCTTTAGAAGGAGCGGCTGGCCAGCTTAACTTCCTTTAAAGCCCCACAGTATTGAATTTTACGATATTTTCAAAATGTTAGGAGATAGCACAAAGAGGTCTCATACCCTTGTAAAGGTCCCCAAAATGCTTGTCTGATACGTACTTCAGAGAATCAAGGCCTAGTTTTCAGCACACATTAGAAAAAACGACAGGGAGAGCTCAACTAATGTATTCAGATGGAGCGCAGTACATTTTACACGTCGTGACGTCGTCCGCTGACGTCAAGAATCGCGGCGATGATTTGCGTTTTTCAGATTGAATACAGTGGGGCTTTAACACTGAAAACATTGGAAACAGGTGATCGTGCATTTTGAATGCCGATGATGTAAAACGAAATTTGGTGGAAACAACGTTGACGCGTGCAACGAAACGTGCCTGAGAATGCATTCTCAGTGCCTTCGTTCGCTCCACTTTGGTTCCCGTAGCCACCGCTAGGGCTAGAAGGCTTCTGTTCTGCCTGGCATTTTATTGGTGACGTCATTGTAGGAGTCCACTTTCCCGTAAAATTTCATTCTCCCCGGCCTAAAAAATGGCGATGATTTTGAGCTTTTTTTACAGATCTGCAACACATACAAATATTATCATCAAGAAATTTCCTCGGTGTTGCCATTCTGCACGATTCGGCATGTTCGATTACATTTAACACCCATGTGGCTACGGGTACCCCATTGTAAAAATAACCCGTGATGTCAACATCATCTATAAATTTATTTATTTTATTTTTCATTTATTATAAATTCGTGAGTTAATTCTTCATTAAAACATAGGGCCTACATATACATGTAGATGAAACATGCCTTAAAACATTTTACATTATACAGGGTGACCCAAAAAAAATGAGACCCATGAACATGTTCATAAAAACTTTAATTTTCAGGCTACAGCAACCAAACTTCACACATGTTATCTCAACTTAATGCACGGCCTGCACACCAAGTTTCATTAGTCAGGGCTTATCACTTTCCGTTTAATGACGTCTTTCCATAATGTGCTCAAGATGAGCCCCTCGGCGCTGGCGGCACACTTGAACACGACGCGCGAAGTTCTCAATGACTCGAACGCACTCCTCCTTTGGAATCTCACGAATCTTCGCAGTTATGGCCTCCTTCAACTCGTGAATGTTTTGGGGATTATTCCTATAGACATTGTCTTTGAGGTAGCCCCATAGGTAGAAATCCGGGGGGTTCAGGTCTGGCGAGTGTGAAGCCCATTCAGGGTCACACCTCCGACTGATAAGGCGATCCTGAAAGTGTTCGCGCAGCCAATTCAGCGAGTCATTTGAGGTGTGGGGAGTTGCCCCATCCTGCTGAAACCATTGATCCTCCCTTATAAACCCCCTTCGTCGGCCGAGTACAGCCCAAAACTTGCGGAGGACCCCTAGATAACGCTCTGTATTCACAGTGACTGCACGCTCGTTCTCATCCTCAAACCAGAATGGCCCCGGATTTCTACCTATGGGGCTACCTCAAAGACAATGTCTATAGGAATAATCCCCAAAACATTCACGAGTTGAAGGAGGCCATAACTGCGAAGATTCGTGAGATTCCAAAAGGAGGAGTGCGTTCGAGTCATTGAGAACTTCGCGCGTCGTGTTCAAGTGTGCCGCCAGCGCCGAGGGGCTCATCTTGAGCACATTATGGAAAGACGTCATTAAACGGAAAGTGATAAGCCCTGACTAATGCAACTTGGTGTGCAGGCCGTGCATTAAGTTGAGATAACATGTGTGAAGTTTGGTTGCTGTAGCCTGAAAATTAAAGTTTTTATTAACATGTTCATGGGTCTCATTTTTTGGGGGTCACCCTGTAGATATCACAGAATTTGATAAAACAGATTTAAAACATTTGGCATTAGATAGATCCGCGACCACTTTTATGTCGCAAAGATGGCAGCCAGAACCGAAGCCTTCTAGCCCTAGCGGTGGCTTCTGGAACCAAAATGCGTTCACTCAATACGCAACCAATAGGAGCAGTCAGCTGCGCGTATTGCCAAAAGATGGCAGCAAAGTTCTAGCGGACACAGGAAAATCCACGTGTCGGTGATTGGTGCTCGATCAAGAATGAATGGGTCCGCTATATGCATTGAATTGGGCCGTAGTGACACCTATTGGTCAACTCACTGACAGCTCCTATTGAGAGCTGAGTGAGATAAGCTACGTTAGACAGACCTTTGGGTCCACTCATAAGAATGATTTATCACGTACTCAACGGCGGTGCTTCTGGCACTGGTCCAGTCCGCCTGATGAGTTCACGTATTCGGCATAAAATTCTAAATGAGCATCTCTTCCTGTGATTGGATTCAATGATCTCTTTGGACAGGATTGTGGTCATGCTCAGAACCCGAATCGGTTAATGTCGTCCTTTTTTATAAAGAAAAGGATCATGATGGTCTCACCGATGCGAAGTTTTCAACCACGGATGGAAGCAGATTTCGTTGGGAACAACTTGACGAACACTGTTAGAAATAACAGAGGATTTTACAGAACATTCCTGCAGCAGAGTACCCAGTGGAGGCTGACCAAATTATATTTTCATACTGCTCTCAGAAAGCATCATTATGGAAAGTCCAATTGAGTCCAACCAATACAGGAAAACATAAATCATACCATATGTAAATTTACAGAAAGATCTGGGGACTCTGCAGCAGGCAGTTTCTGTAAAATTATTACAATAATTTCTAACAGTGAATCGTCACGAACGCATCATTCTCTTGTACTTCAGAGCAGCCGAATCGGTTATTTTCATCCTGGGTATAACTGGAATATACCCAATTTCAATGTCGTCCCACAAAACCATACCCTGGGTATAATTCGATCTACAAAATTATACCCAGTAGGCCTACCGTAGTTTAAGCCTAGGTACGAGTTAGGAACGGATCTCGCGTGATCAACAGGACCGCGCGCGATTGGTACTTCTGTCGTATACCTGGGCGGCATGTTCGTGACAAATGCGTGAATTGAAAATGTGTGTCGAATATTTTGAATGTTTCCGTGTTTTTCTGGTTTGTTTTGCACAAAATAGGTTGGTTGCACTAGATCCTTGACTTCTCTACCCTTTGACACGAATACAGCTTTGCTGTACAGAGGAACTGATGCCAAATAGCGCTGCAAATCTTTCTCGGGAACTTTCACCGCCATGTTTTTCGACTTGTCATTCTTGTGGTCATGTGAAATTTGCGAGAACAATCTCGTCGTCAGGTGCTGTATTCAATCCTGGGTATACTTGTGTAGATCGAACTATACCCAGGGTATAGTTTTGTGGGACGACATTGAACCTGGGTATATTTCTGTTATACCCAAGACGAAATTAACCGATTCGGCTGCTCTGAAGTACAAGAGAATGATGCGTTCGTGACGATTCACTGTTAGAAATTATTGAAATAATTTTTCAGAAACTGCCTGCTGCAGAGTCCCCAGAACTTTCTGTAAATTTACATGTACATATGGTACGATTTATGTTTTCCTGTACTGGCTGGACTCAATTGGACTTTCCATAATGATGCTTTCTGAAGCAGTATGAAAATATAATTTGGTCAGCCTCCACTCAAGTCTCTGTTAACATTTATTTAATTAACGAAATGAGAAAAAAATGTCCCAAATCACTGCAAACAGGACTGGCAGTGCACAGAAATATGTAAATCTGTCTCCCGCGAAATTGACCTTCTTAGCCTGTATGTAAGTCTGTAATTTTACAGATCCAGTCCTGGGTACTCTGCTGCAGGAATGTTCTGTAAAATCCTCTGTTATTTCTAACAGTGAATTCGTCAAGTTGTTTCCTACGAAATCTGCTTCATCCGTGGTTGGAAACTTCGCATCGGTGAGACCATCATGATCCTTTTCTTTATAAAAAAGGACAAAGGTAAATCGACGTCTAGACGTCGTTTATGCAATGAGCATTTTGGTATTTAAAAAAAAAGAGGCCTGGAGGTGTCGTAGAGGAATATTTTACGTGTCATTGCGTTCCTTCCTTTATAGTTCGTCGTGATGTAGACTCCTTGTTCCCGCACTGAAAAACTTTTCTTCATCATTATCACCAAACTGAGTATCTAAATTCGTCAAAAAGGACAAGTCCAAGTTCGTCATTTTGACCAACATAAACAAGGGTTCGTCAAAATGACAAGTCCACGTTTGTCGTTTTGACGAACCCTCGACGAACATAAACAAGGGTTCATCAAAATGACGAACGTGGACTTGTCATTTTGACGAAGCCTTGTTTATTTTCGTCAAAATGACGAACCTTGACTTGTCATTTTGACGAATTTAGATACTCAGTTTGGTGATAATGAAAACGAACCTAAGTTCGTCATTTTGATGAAGAAAAGTTTTTCAGTGAACTAAAATATGGCATACAAACTTTTCCCATTTCTGTACACAGTCCAATTAATTATCTTCCACATGAAAAGTAGCTTTCCCTTGTTTGTCCTCATCAAAGGAATTGAAATTGAAGAAGACATCCAACTGTAAGTTAAGATTATCCTTTGCTGGCTAAATGATACAGGGTCTCCCCTTTCCATGCCTTTCCTTGGCGGAGTACCAGCTAATGCACTCTCCCATTACTGGCTTAATTGAGCAGTTAAACGCATATAATTCTTTGACTTTATCAAAGAACTTCAGGAATTGTTAATGTTGTCATCTCTGTCTGGTAATTGGAATTTCCTCCATCGAGACGTCATTATGGGCAGCGCGCCATTTCACCGAACAAGACTACATTGTACTTTGCTGATGTCATTGATGGCATCTTCTAGATTTATCGTCAACATGTTTCGTGATAAAGCTGGCCTTCCATCAGTTAGCTCGCGTGTGCCCGTATTTTCGGTGAGTTTTCTGCCTCGCGAGGCAGAAAACTCAGCGAAAAATACGCGCACACGCGAGCTATCTGCTGAGCAAACGGTCTCGAATGACTTTTTGCTCAGCAGACAGCTCCAGTGTGCGGCAGGCTTTACCCCACCGCCCAGAGTGAAAAAATACCTACCGCGCTGTGGCGCGGCAGGTAGATTAAATACAAACGCTCTGAGGCCTGTTTCATAAAGTGACTTTAAGCTAATGGTACCATGAACATCAATGCTTTTTCCATTTGGTTAAAGGTACCTTCAGCTTAAAGTCACTTTATGAAACAGGCCCCTGGTCATTCTTCAGACGTCTTCTCCAGACACCATATAGTGAAAATACAAGAAGACGGTAGATCATGGGGGGGGGGGATAAGTCAGCCTGCATGGCCCTCATGATCTACCTCTTCGAATGACGCCGCTCGTTGAGCACCAGATGTACCTGCAGGCGATGTTGGAACATGGTGATCTTCCTCGGAGACGAGAAAAGTGTAGTTTCTTCATTTTAAGTGCCGTTTTCTGCTCTTAATCCGAGAACAACATTGAAAGAAAAAACACGGATTCCACAGTTTAATCAACAAAGGATAGGTTCGATGTGTTTATTCTATTTAACCTGACTTTATTTACAGTGAAACCGAGAGATTTAAAAATCGGACCTGTCATCTTGGGAGAGCGAGTCTCCTCACCTTCTCTAAATATATACATGTTCATGTTCATGTTCAATATATACATATACATGTTCATAGTGTGTATCAGAAAAAAGCCTCCAACACACCGTAGAACGATCAACTCCCCTAGAGAGAATAGTCCATCCACGATCGAGTCAGATCCGATTTTCCGCATTTTTGCACGCAGGATCCTTTTCTTGCAGTGATTTATTACTACGCTGCCGATGCAGTCAAAAATAACACACGACGAAAATGTAGGAGTAAAGCAAAGACAAAGCACATCGGCGGGACCTACCGAATCAGAAATTGCCATTATCGGACTTATGTCCTTCTGGAATGGCATTCGCTCTCTAGCTATAAGATATTCCAAGCAGTCATCGATCTCACTAATCAAACAGAGACAGAATTGATCAGCAAACGTCCAACGATCTAGCACTGGCAGGAATAATGTAGATCGGGTGGCCCTCTACTCCTCTGATATTCAAAGGTTTACAACGATTTCCAGCGATGATAGTGTGGAGAACCTGTTCGATAATTTGGTAATGTTTGAATTGAATGTAATACTGTATTTCCAAGATACAGAATAGCACAAAATTGACACACAGAATGATAATAAGCAAAAAGTCAATCTCCAGAATTCACAAATTTTCGACCCCAACTGGGGTCTTTTTCAAGTGGAATCTGAAACTCTAGAAAAGAGAGTTTCAGATTGTAAAGTTCCACTTGAAAAATACCCCGGTTGGGTCGAAAATTTGTGAATTCTGGAGATTGACTTTTTGCTTATTATAATACAGTAACTGTACTTCCTGACTAAAGGTTATTGGGTCACGTGGTCACCATAATGAGCCATTATTTTCGTCCTTGATTTTTCCGCCGGCAAGAATTACGCCTGTAATAAGTCACCATTTGTATCCGTTTTGATGTTATAGTTTGTGTGGGTCATTTTCTAGTGTCCAGCAGAAAATGAGCTGCGTAAGTTAAGTGTGAGTTTAATAAAAACGGTTTTGTCAGTTTCTGTTGGCGGTTTCATGAAGATCCGTTGGTCATGGTTTGCCATGCATCACCGTACATGTCTGTGTACTAGCCTGGGCCAAGATCGGCCAATGATAGATAAGGTTTGTACGTTTGGCGGACGATAGTGCCTTTAAAAGACCGTAAAATTGCACTCTTTGGTGGCCTATCATTTTAGTAAAGTGATATGTTGACCGAGTTCTCTTCTCGGTTGGAATAAAGTTCGTTTAGTACCGTAAGTAAACAAAGTAAAAAATCTTAGCTCTACATGCAGTATGGCTGAGACGGTTAATGTCGTCCTGGGTACACCTCATTATTACCCATGCAGGGTAATCCGGGGTAATCATTTTTGTTACCCAGGATCGTCCTGGGTACAAATAAGGTACCTTAACATTACCCAGTTTTAAAATCCGCGCCATATGATGGAATAGATTGCAAATACGACTGTAAATCGCGGTCATTAAACGCGAGTTGCCATTCTGACAGCTGCTGACAATCACCACGTCAAAATGCACGTGTATAAATTCGTGGTGGGCTAGAATAAGACAGTGCGGTACTCGAGCACAAGTGGAAAATGGCGCGGGTTTCGAACTGGGCAATGTTAAGGTACCTTATTTATACCCAGCATCATCCTGGGTAACAAAAAGGATTACCCAGAATACCCAGGGTATTAATGAGGTGTACCCAGGACGACATTAACCGATTCAGCTGCAGTATGAGACAGCCAGTGACCTTCATTAGCAGATACAGTTCCGCCTCGTGTTAGCCTACCGGTACCGGTACCATGAATCTGGGTCATCTAGGGATTATGAGGCTGTTGAGTGGAGTGTTTGTTGTGCAATAAGCGGCAGATCCCTGTCATGGCATGGTGTATGAGGAACGTATGGATTGAACTCTTAGTATCCATTTGTTGAGAGCTCCCCTCCTCGCGTCCATAATATTAACTTCTTATACAGGTGTAACGGGAAAGAATGTCCTCAGGAAAAACTGTCCCAGGAACAAAAGATCTTATTGTTACGTTCTAATCTCTGACAATTGGTTTGTATACGCATGCCGCTTATTCCGTCATTCAACAATAGAAGTGGACACTTTTTACAGGGGGACAATAAAAACCTTTACACCTGTACCTTCATCAACCCACGATCCACCCCACGACCACGTGACCCATCCAGGCCAGCAGGCTTGTCAGTACCGTATTTGTATTTGATTTTTCCGTCAGGACCGAAGCCATAGCATTATTGGCCCTAGTACGAAAGAGGCCATCTCTAGCTACTCATGTTCCTCACTTAGATGGGGTCTTTACTTGCCCTTGCAAAGAAGCAGGGTGCAAGGCAAAACGGGTTACTGTCCCATGCAACGGACGTCCTACGACCCGGGCTTGATTCGAACTCACACCTGGACCTGCCGCTTGCTGAGTGGACATGATAACCTCTCGGCTATCTGTTCCTAATATGGCAGCCGATAGGCCTATATTTTTTCCAGATGATTGCGGCACCTGATGCCGACTGTTCCGTCGTAGCGCAGGCAATCGCAGTGTGACCTGACATCCGCATAAGAAAGTGCAACGGGATTAAATATGCGTATCGTTTCAAACTGTTGAGTACTGGAGATAACTCTCCCACCAAAATGTCGTGGAAAATGACCCGAATTATTCATTGTTTGAAAATGTTGAAATATTGAAATATTGAAATTGAGTATTCAAAAAATAAATACCACTCTGGTATCTCGAGGCTTAAAACAGCAACGGAGAATGTCGTTCGTTTTAAAGGAAAGTATCATGGGAAAAGATGACATTGGATCATCCGTGTAAACATGACATCGCTACTCCCACTGGACGTGTGTAGCCTACAGTACGTGAGATTTTTACGAAAGCCCTGAAGGCTCATTCAATCTTCAAGCTTGAACCAGAACTTCAATCTTCAAGCTTGAAGATTGAAGCCCGATTTTAAGCTTGAAGATTGAAGTCCGATTTCAAGCTTGAAGATTGAAGTCAGGCCAGGGTTCAAGCTTGAAGATTGAAATCTTCGTGGTTCAAGCTTGAAGTCGGAAGGTTCAAGCTTGAAGATTGAATTCCGGATTCAAACTTGAAGTTGGAAAGTTCAAGTTTGAATATTGGGCAGGAGTGGAAGTAATTAATAGTAAAGGAATAAAGAATACGCGGAGATGATTAGAAATGGACGATATTAAGCATATCAAGCACAGTGACTGAAGATGAAGGCCAAAATAACTCATACTGGAATAATTTGTTTGGCTTCAATATTGAAGTCGGGTGCTTCAAACTTTGAAGATTGAAGACGTAGTTAGTTCAACCTTGAAGATTAATGTTTTGGTTCAAGCTTGAAGATTGAAGATTGAAAACGGACTTAGTTCAACCTTGAAGATTGAAAATTGAATGAGCCTTCTGGGCTTTCGTAGATTTTGCCTCTTTTCTCTGAATATAAATTGTACTGGAGCTCGAATATCATGACTCTCCCCAGCCACGGTGTTTCCCCTTCACTCTGCCCATGTTACATGTATGTAGTTTTCTCTCATTTTCTGCTACATTGATTTTATCAACTATTTTCGTTTCATTCTCTCTTTTGCAGGTAAGTCAAAATACAAAAGTCACTAAGCCATGTAAGTACAAAATAATAGTGCGGTATGGTGTGTCAAAAAACAGCTCCCGTAGGATTTTTGTGCTAAAATTGATTTTTTTGCAGTTCTGGGTTCTTTAGGGTCCAAATAATCAGAAATTGATGGGGTTCAAATTTTTCAGACCCCCACCCTCTTTTTGGGGGTCACCCATTTTAGCACCCCCAGAACAGTATGTCAGCCACTTAAAAACCGATTTTTATAATACTAGAGTCGTTTTGTAGGTTTTAAATATTTTGAGATGGTTTATAGCACTTTTAAACAGAAATAGGTGCAAAAATAGCTTTTAGAGGCCAAGAATGAAGTGGCCCCCAGAAAGTGAAGGAGGGGTCTAAAAATTTGCACCCCGTTATTTTCTGACAGACTGGTCCTTATTGAAGCCAAAACAGTAAAAAATCTATTTTACCAAAAAATCCTACGGGAATACAAAGCATGCCGCACTATAAAATTCATTTTACGCTAATAAGCGTTGTCAGACACTTGAATCAATTACCTGGGAATCTCATATTTTCCATATTTCGTCAGAATGACGACGCGTCCGTAGAATTCTGCGCAAAATTTCTGGGATTCGTAAATTGTTCTAATGACTGTGGTAAATATTCTGTAACCGTGGACCTTTGACTGGTATCATGAGGATCAAAAAAGTGCTTCTTACCCTATTTGTCTGAAGTGGGTGTACGTGTACAAAATCGTAATTTCGCCATCTTAAAGCTTTCTGAATGATGATTTAAGTGATCTTAGAGCGCGAAACGATGCTTGCGGAATGAGGTTGCCGTTGACATGAACGATAATTGTATTGCGGTGTATATGAAGAAAGTTAAAGGGAGACTCCACTCATTGTGTGAAACTGTGAATTTTTGAAATATCGATAGTCCATTCAAATTCATTGATATCTGCAAAATGTCAATTTTTTTTAAATCAGCAAATTCATCATTTTAAGTGCAATAATGGAATCCCAATGGGACTATTGCACAGCACATGTGATGTCATACATGTATGTGCTCAATGCATATTTATGAAGGAATTATGAAGGAACAACCAATAGGCCTAGGCAGTCACAGTATTAGGTCATTCACTACAAAGGTCGTGAGCCTATTGACACTAGTGACATAACAGTTCATGGTATTAGTCTCCATGGATTGATAAAAATTCAAAAGTTTACAATGAGTGGAGTCTCCCTTTAGAGCCTTTTCAATGTTCCTCTTACCATCGAAATGATGCTGAAATTCAAAAACCTATTGTAACGTTCTGGAATTTTGAAGTTCAACAGTACATGCATGCAGTGTAAATGTACATACTCTAGATTCGCAGATATAAGTAAGACCGCTTCATAAAATCAGGACATGACCACCACCCCAGTAAAGCCATGTACTGGACAGTCCATGCACTGTCCATGAGCTGATTGGTCCTTTATATGAAATCGACACCTAGGCCCTAGACATGAACTCTTCATGGCCATTGGTGCAGGCGACCTCGTTGACACTCACCCATTGGTCAATGTTCAAGAGCATGTAGGCCAGGTGGGCTGGGCTTAAATATCCAGAACNATGTATGAGAATGCCCCCCGTATGACAATGCCCGCTTTATTGTTCGGCGGACACTCAAATACAGAAAGACATGCTGATCAGTGCCTCCCCCATTGTCAGGTCGCGGCTTATTCCGTCAATCTTTTGTTGGGAGGCACTGGCAAATGGGGGGGGGGGCGGTGAAAAACATTACAGGTGTCTTATATCGGCGAATCTAGAGTAGGCCCTATACGCCTTTCTCTCGGGCCACGCCTCGATTACGCTTCCGATACATAGAAGTATACGGTATACGAAAGCGCCGGTTAACAACGGCTTCACGGTCGTGAATCCTCGGGCAGCCTTTGTTAACCGGCGTTTTCGTATACCGTATACTTCTATGTAACGGAAGCCTTATGTCTTTTTCTCCCCAAACTACGCAACTTGTATTCGTACTGTGGGCCCCAACGAAAAGCGTGCATTTTCATTTTCCTCGCGACACTGGTTATTTGATGGTTATTCGATGTAGAGATCAGTGCAAACATACATTTGCATGTGAAAACCGCACTGAAAGAAAACGCAAATAATAAAGCTCCTTCATGTGAACAGGGGAATCACTGCATGCTAAAAACAACCATCTTTCTGGTTGAAGGGAATACACGTACATCTGTAAGTCGCGGCAGTCAAAAATGACACTTAAAGAATAATTTCGTGGCCCACGAAATTCAGAAAATATTTCAGAATTACAATTCCTATTTTAGTACATGTACATCCCAGCTAAAGCTGCGTTTACCAGACTTCCGGAATGCGGTATAGGGACGCGGAATCCCTGGCGGAACGATATGTTGTATACGAAAATGCGTTGCATTTTCCGCTTCCGCGTTCCGCAATCCGCGTGTCAGCTAAACGTAGCTTAAGCCTAGATTGGCAGTTGGCCATGTTCTAAATGCTATTCGAATGCAGCAAAGTCACAGCCAGTTGTGCGAATATGCACTTGGTAGGCAATTAATTCCCGATGTGAGTACTGTTCGATCCTCTATTCAGAAAACTTGACTGACACGACCAGTGGGCTTTAATAAACCGGCATTGGCCTGTCTGGACCCCCCCCCCTTCAGGGGTCGGCACCAATTCGACACCTAGAAAGTTTTTCTACGGTCAGAATTCAACACTACCGGTAATTCACCCAGGACATCTGAAGTAATCGCCAGGAATTCGACATTACCTATTTTTTGCGTCGGCATAAAAACGGCGGTAAAAAAAACATTGAGTGCTCAGAACTCAGCACTCTTTCGACACTAATTTAGTGGCGACCCCTGAACGAGGGGGTCCATACGTGTCATCGACCGCTGCATAGCGTCATCCATGCACCGAGACCGGCAACATAATCAACGTCTCAACACCTTCCCTGTCCGTCGATATGTCACAGGTCAGACGAATCCCTAGAGGGCGATATAACATCATTAGATCGCGAAAAGGAATGAAACCTTTTGGGAGTGTATGATATTTGCTCTTGTTCTTCGTGTTGGCGCCTTTGAGTTACACAAGAACTTGGTTTCATTTGGCAAATACTGAGTTTGTAATCAGACTTTACAGGTATCACGTAGGTGTCGATATGATATGCCATCAAATGTGGACGTTTTCCTTCATTTACTTAATTAGTTGACTGTTCTATCGATGGGCAGTCAGACGCCGTTCCGCTCTGCATGAGATTGGTGCAAAAAACACAGGTGTGACACTTGCTTTCATCAAAATAGGAGCAGTCAGCGGCGCCCATTGCCTAAAGGTGGCAGTGAAGTTCTGGCGGACCTATACAAAAGAAAATCCTCCTATTTGGTGCTGAATCAACCATGAATGGGTCTGCCAGGCATTGAATTGGGCCGTAGTGACACTCATTGGTCAACTGACTGACAGTCTCCTATTACCGTTGCTGTGACGGCCGCCGTCCGTCATGTTTTAAAAATCCCGCCGATTTGACAAAGTTAAGTTTGATGACGTCACGGAGTTTGTGTGTATTGTGCAATCGGTCATGGCGCCAGTGAAGCAATTTGTACTTGTTTCTGTATCTGTAGAGAAATGTCACTAATCCATGGAAATTCTGCTTCTTTCCTAATAAATATCAGTTGTTTGTTGAAATGGATACATTACATGTACTCCTTCCTTGTTAGATCGCGGTTTGGGTGTTATGAATTAGCCAGGTCGTAAGAGTTGCCCACCACCGTTCAAACGTCGAGTGATACCATGGAATTTCTTGCATCGTCCTGAAAACATCAGACGTTCCCAGTGTTCGCTCTATCCGTTATTGCAGACAAACTAGTGTCGGAGGAAGAACCCCTGATTTGCATACTAACAAAGCCGGGGTTCTCTTCCCACAGACTGCGATATGCGTCGATTCCTTCGCAATCATTCATTTCTTCGGTATTGCAGTCTACTCACGACAGAGCTTCGGGCAAATACCATGATGGCACATCCAATTCGTGGAGTTATCACATACACTAACCACTCATAGGGTCGATATCACCACCGCTCATGTAGCGTGGTCAAGAGTTCTACGAGAAATGGTGCTCGTGTTCATTCAGCCTGGGAGATGACATCTTGACGGCGTCAGCGATAATAGCGAGGTTGCGCAACTTTCCGACTCCGACTTCAACTACGAGAATGAACTGCAGTGCGCTGTGGACATCCTTGATAAAAACGACTTGATAGACGTTTTCATTTCGTCAAACACCATCAATTGAAGGCAGAAAAATTTGGTGCCTTACAAATGGGAAATGCCGATAAATGATGAATATTGAAGTCGTTGAAGTCGTGAGCCTAGTCGTTACGACTTGAAACACGACTATAATATTTACGATGTACATGTATGTGCACTTCCGATTACAGGTCAAAATAATTCTGCCACAATGTTATGGCATTCTACGATTTGCAAACGTCTATCAAGTTGTTTTTATTAAGGATGTCTACAGCGGACGGCAATTCACTCTGGTAGTTGAAGTCGGAGTCGGAGTCGGAAAAGTGCGCAACCTCGCTAATAGCTACGGTTACACCTGTTGAAAATACCCGTGTTTTTCCAGACCCGTGTCAAACCCGTGTGTACGAAAAGCCCGGCGAGAGGTCACACTACTACATTGTAGTTAAGTAGCCCGGCGACAGTTGCGCTGCATGCACTGACTCTTCGGTCATTTCTGTATTGGCACCCATTGTTGGAGGCGCGAAAACGACGTCACTTAATGGCTGCGCCATCTGTGGCCGTGCAAAGAACTAACCAAAACACGGGGATTTCGAAAAGCACGGCGAGCTTGCCGTGTTTGAAAAACCCGTGTTTTTCAGACACAGGTTTCTTGAAGCCCGGCAATAGGAGCAGTCAGCCGCGCATATTGCTAACAGATGGCAGCACAGTCTTAGCGGACCAAATGTACTATCAGAGCTTGAGATGATTCATTATGATCAGATCTAGCAGCCTACATTCATGATTTTTCGTGAACGGCGGTGGTTTTAACGCCGATGGGCCTATAGATAAGGTGTTGAAAACTTGGCGCCCGAGTCGCAAATTGCACTGTTTGCACTAATTTGCATAAATTAGCGCAAGCCAAGATGGCGGCACATGAAATGTGGAACGGATCGTACGGCCGGATCGATGACTCTATCCCGTCTAGTTCACCTTAAAGTGTTGCCGTGGATGGTGTTAATGATTAAAATGTTGTGTGAAATCATACAAATGGTATCAAAAGGTATGTGTAAGCGCATCTTGCATCTAATATCGCTCTGTTTTATGCCGGGTCCGACTTCGAACATTGCGATCGGTGTTTTCTCACAGCCACGACGCCGTGACCTAGATCACGTCGATATGCAAATGAGTGTGAATGTATCACAATGTAGCAATTTGCTAGAATGCGTGGCTGTAACAGTCGTGCCTGGGAGATGAAATCCTGACGGCGATAGCGATAATATGGCAATTATTCCGTTGCCAGAGTTCACCGGGTAGATCCTAATTTTGGCCAGACCTTCCATAAAAACGGTCTTCCACAAATACTTGCGGCGATGGTCCGCACGATGATGAATACCGGCATAGTTTGTCATCCGTAGTCAAACGAGACTGCCAAAATAATATTCATCATGAACATTTGCAGATGCGGTAGGATGGCTGGCTTGGTCAGAGGTCAGACAATTTGTGTGAGAGTTCATCTTCACTGATTGGACATACTATATCCCATGAAAGATAATGCGCGTTTTCGGTTACTAGTACCGTATAGCGACTGACAATGGTAGGACCTATGACAACTCACCAGACAGCAAATGTAATTTTTCGTGGAGCGACGGGACATGCTAATGCTGACACTACACAACAGATTCCGAGTTGTATAGTCTCTTTACTTGCTTAAGCAATTGCTGGTGTAGCGAATACCCACCCCGCCAGCATTTGGCTATATCGTGCCTCAAGTAAGTTTCCGTGAATACGATTGGCCGAGAGCAGTCACATGAGCCGTCAACATTTCGGCATGTTCTCCCGGAAATTCCGGTTGGAATATTTTCCCGCAAAATGCTTCCGTTGAGGCGGCCCCACGGCCGCCATTTTGTTTCTCGCTTCAACTGAGACGGCAGTTTTGCAATCAAAATCGCCAAAACACTAGTCAATATTGTCAGCTTTTGTGCTCATCGATAGCATGGGTCAACTGTTAACATTTGTCTTAAAGGACCACAGTATTGCTTCCCAATCCTGCGTTACACGTACCCGCGTTAAGGGGGAGACCTCTATTAACGACTTGGTAAACTACCGCATGCAACTAGTCTCGCGCAGCCAGCCGTTTCGTTCCGTAGTACTGCTACACAAACTTGTTCGATCCCAGCGGCTGGGTGATCGAGACCGTAATCATACATTCTCCGACACTGGGGCGAAAGGCTTAACTACAGTATTGGAGCATGGTGCCGGTGGCGCCGGCTGTCGACAGAAAGATGCAATACAGTGGTCCTTTAACACAATGACCCAAACTTATCGCAAGTTACATGTAAGCTCACAATTTCAAAGAAATGAGCAAGCGAACAGCACCGATCTGCAAAATCTTTCTCGGGGTGACATTTCGCTCTACCGCCCGACACGACGGGCACCATTTTTATAATGACGGACAGAAACGTCAAAGACCTGGGGCCTGTTTCATAAAGTGACTTTAGGCTTATGGTACCATTAACTTCAATGCATTTTCCATTTGGTTAAAGGTACCATTAGCTTAAAGTCACTTTATGAAACAGGCCCCTGATATATTAACTTTACATGTGTACTAAATCGGCACCATGCCGTCGCCGTCCCACACTAGTTTCGCACTGCATGCCATTAACAAGGTCTACTGAAGACCTGCGCAGTTACTACTGTGGTTACGCAGCCTACTTCGAACAGACTATGTATTTCATCTCAAGACTGTAACACCTCATGAACAATTCTTACCTACGAAACTAATTTCCTCAAGTCTGGTTTCAATCTCTCATTGTGTCACGTCCTGATACAGTCTTTCATCGGATTATTGCTTTGACGCCTGCTTTTCGCATCCGAATTTCAATCAGTACTTGGCGTGATAACAAACATACGTACCTGTCGTCGTACATGTAAGATTCTCCACAGAATGCCTCACATTTCTTCAATGCCGCTCGTAATTGCCTACCAAACAAGAAGACGTACTACTCTTTATATCCCAGCCAGTCGTAAGCTTCTCCGAAAATAAACGTGTGATTTAGCTCACCTGGTGAGCTCTTACAGTTGTGCAATGTCCGTCGTCCGTAGTGCCATTTGGTGGCACGTTTCATGGCTGTTTGAGTGAAGTTTTCTAACTTGGTGTGATTATGTATCTACATGTAGGTCCCCTCCATGTGTTCAGCAAATGTCGGCCCGATTCTACATGTACCCCAAACATGGCCGCCAGGCGGCCATCTTGGAAAATGGCACGGAAGCCAGGGGAAGCCTGCGCTGTCAAAATAGGTCGCCTTTCTTTATCATACCATGAATGAGTCCAACCAGGGATCGAACTCGGAACGTAATCGGTGTGAAAAGGCACGGATGTTTCCCTCCGCCAGAATAAGCAACCCCATCGTTGAGATTCATTGCCATTGATCCATTCAGGTCTATTACCTACTTGGCGTTCTTTCCAATCTTGCCGAGGGATTGACCGAAAGCTACTCAGAGTCCATCACCGACATTAATACATGTATGATCTACAACTGTGTACGAATCTTTCATATTTTCAATGATGAGGTTTTGGTCATTGTACTACAATGAGATTGATAGCCTAGAGGCAAAACCAGCCAGTAAGTTCTCGCCATTTAGCAGTTCTTTCCAAAGATGCAAAGATTTCCGAAGCAGCAGAAGAGATTGTTTACTCATCACGATGATACAGGTGTTAGCTTCCTCAGAGTTGGAATGATAACCAGGTGTGATTGAATCCAATGTCCGTCTTTTTAAAATTTCCATCAAGCAAGTAAGTTTTGTCTTGATGTTTGGGCGGTGGGAGTTAAACTCCTGCCGCAGTTTCAAACCGCTATCCACTTACCCGAGCTCTGAAACTACTTCAGTTGATGCGGTCCTCAAAGCATCACTAATAGACGGCGTTAGTGTCCGATTCGGGGAAGCCTTTTCTAGAGTTTCAGATTGTAAAGTTCCACTTGAAAAAGACCCCGGTTGGGGTCGAAAATTCGTGAATTCTGGAGATTGACTTTTTGCTTATTATCACTTCTCAAAAATGGTCATTTCAGAAAAATGCATTTTTCTCAAATATTTCCCAACAGATTTTTTTTCTTTTTTTCATAAAATCATAATTCATACCCTTAAGTAAGATGTAGCACAGGTCTCATGGTCTTAACATTTTTTTTCACTTTACCCCTTTTAAAGCCCACTGTGACGTGTACACATGGACATCATACCATTATACCTATAAATTTGGAAATATGGGCAGATTCATATTTTTCCGAAACCCTTCCCTGTTGCCTGAAGTATAGTGGCACCACTATTTACCATGCTTCCGAGAAGATGTTTTACACATAATATGGAATCCGCTTCTCCCACCCGTCTTTTTTACCCCAGGCAAAGAAAGTTAAGCCGATAAACCCAACAGAGTGGGAGTTCGTTAACAAACAATTTCGTTAATAAAAAATAACCCGTAAGCAGTATGTCTTCGGTGAAGCACAATCGTATCCGTTTGTATTCCTATTCATGACGTGATATTCGAGGGTGTAAGAAATCGCTCCGCTAAGGCTGGGTTTACATTTAACCTTGTTCGATTCAAACTATACGCGTGCCCTTCGAAACGTGCCTAGAATACCGAATAGCGTATAGCTCTATGTAATCGGGGCCTTAGGCTTCCTTTACATAGAACTATACGGTATACGAATACCGCGGTTGACAATGGCTTCACGGTCGTGAATCCACTTGAAGCCTTTGTTAAATGGCGTTTTCGTATACCGTATACTTCTATGTAACGGAAGCCTTACGTAGAGAGTGGAGTATATACACGTTTTGAAGAGAACGAGCATGCTCGTTCTTTCAGGCGTGTGCTGACTTCGTGGGAAGATCTTGGGTTGTTTCGAAGTACGGAGATGGGCATTTTAGGATGTTTCCTCATCAAATATCACATCTTTTCTTATTTGCATCAGGAAATGCATGATACCTAATGAAAATAATGCCAAAATTCGAGGCATCGTGTCAATTGATAGACACACGATGAAGGCCTATGTAAACCGCCGTCTTGGCGTGTCGTAATATCTACGCGTACCATAGCGTGTCTTCCGTGTATCGACACGCTCTATGTAAACCCAGCCTAACACTAACGTTAACGTTAACGATTTTTCTGAAGCAGTCCATACACGATCAATATTATTGCACAATATGGGGCCCAAAACAGGGACATGTGCTTCTCGCATGATTGGCCGTGGAAGAACGATTGGCAATAAAATTGCCCATTTTGGTCCTCATATTGTGCAATAATATTGATCGTGTATGGGTCGCTTTACATTACAAATGTAGGCTACATGTACATGTAGGTCAAAAATATCGTTAGCGTCAGTGTTATCGTTAGTAGAGCGATTTCGGACATTGCCACTACCAGTACATCACAGTGCATTTGTCGAATATATTCGACAAATCCGAGCCTAAAATGTAATAAGCAATAGAAAGTCATTCCTTGGCGTTTCGTCTTAGTAAAAAGAAGCGGATAACTCATTTCACCTATTCCTAATTGACTCGGCAGCTTCGACATTTCGTCTACTTCACCGCTAGTGGTCCGCTGCAGGAATCAATCCACACCCGGCAATTTTGTTATATTTTTGCAGTAAATTGTACTTCTTTCTCACCCCCAGAGAATTGGTATTGCATTAGCTATTCGCATGAAATGCCCTCATTGGGATAATTTCGTATCTCATGTCATAAATTGCGGTGTTCCTGCACGATAAAAGTACAAATCCATTAAATTCGCATCCATCCTAACTTCAGGAAGTGCATCCTGGAACTCCACGTGTATTGGCTACATCATAAAGACTACGCCACTACCCTTGGAAGCTTTCGCATAGAATTTCTGTATTGACCCACATCGGGAAATCAATGTACCAATCAGAGCCCTCCTGCACTGTTAGAAACTTTGTCGATAAAATTACAGAAAAGTGCCTGCAGCAGAGTCCCCAGCACTTTCTGTATATTTACAGGTGAAGTTACAAATACAGAAATCTGTAACTGCCCTCACCAGATCCCTGTAAAAACACAGAAGTACTGGGGACTCCGCTGCAGGCACTTTCTGTAAATTTATAGGTGGTACCATTTTAGCACAAAATTGCTTCCTGTAAAAACACAGAAATGCTGGGGACTCTGCTGCAGGTACTTTCTGTAAATTTATAGGTGGTACCATTTTAGCACAAAATTGCTTCCTGTAAAAACTTACCATTTCAGCACAAAAATGATTCCTGTAAAAACAAAGACGTACTGGGGACTTTGCTGCAGGCACTTTCTGTAAATTTATAGGTGGTACTATTTCAGCACAAAATTGCTTCCTGTAAAAACAAAGAAGTACTGGGAACTGACTTATGATAAGCCATAAAGGAATGGTTACATTTCTTTATGATCAAACGTCATATCACAAATGTCACAAATGGACTGTAATAATGAAATCAAATGATTCAGTGAAGAAAACAACTAGGCCTAGGTAACGATAAAAACAACAAACTGCATTGGAGAAGGAGGGTAATGGTCACTCCACCAGCCACTGCATGCTAGCAGACCTACAGTAAATACCATTAAATGTCTTTTTTGTTTCCGTTTATAAAATAAGATTTTTTAAGGATTTGATGAGATAAAACTTCGAAATATCAACTCACAGTATACGGAAGCCAACAATCGGAAGTACACACTGCACATGCGCAGAATGATTCACTACTTCGGCGAAGTTGTAAAATTACAGGTTATTGCGTAAATATACAACTTTTTGCATAAATGTTTCACGTCATTCGAGAGGTTAAGAAACCGGTCCGTTAACGATAACACTAACGATAACGCTATTTCTGATGTTACATTTGCAATGCAAAAAATAACGTTAGTGTTAGTGTTACCGTTAACGGAGCGATCTCTTAACCTCTCGATTATAGAAGTCACCAGTTAAAACACAGATAATAATCCTTTTTCTGCAAATTTAGAATAGTCTCTTTTTAAGAACACGAACTCCAGAAATTGTCATAAATGTACAGGAAAAGGAATGTATCCTGTATTTTAACGTGAATTCTGTAAATGACTTTACAAAAAAAATCCATTATTATCATTTACGAACAGTTTCTGTAAAAAGACCTTACAAAAAATTCCATTATTATCATTTACGAACAGTTTCTGTAAAAAGACCTTACAAAAAAATCCAGTATTATCATTTACAAACAGTTTCTGTAAAAAGACCTTACAAAAAATTCCATTATTATCATTTACAAACAGTTTCTGTAAAAGGACTTTACAAAAAAATCTATTATTTTCATTTACGGACAGTTTCTGTTGAAACAGAGAGTTTCTGTAAATTTAGAACAATCTCCGTAGAAGAATAGCGGCCTTATATTTAATAGAATTCTAAGGAGATCTGTATTTATTTTAATAAAGTTCAGTACTTTTACAATATGTTTCGTTTTAAGAACAGGAACTACATAAATTGTCGCGAATTTACAGGAAAAAAGAATGTATCCTGTATTTTAACATGTGAATTCTGTAAATGACAGGGAAAATATGTTTTAAGAAGGACTTTGCTGTAAAATAACAAAAAAAATCCCATTATTATCATTTACGAACTGATTCTGTAAAAAAATTTCTGTAAAATCTACAGTTTTTTCTAACAGTGTGAGATTTGCCCGTTAACCTCGCCTTCAGATTTTGGCATGATACCAACCAACTCTTCAGTAGTACACTATTCTACTTGCGTAGCAACTAGGAACGAGGTAACAGAAAACAACATGGCGAATGCTGCAGCATGACAGCGAGCGATTCGCGATTTCAAGGGCTAATTTTCCGGATTCAAATTTTGAATCCGCTGCAACGACAAGCAAGGAATATGTTATTGATGGAAAGAATGTACTTGTGTGTACAAAAATGGGAAGCAGCAAGTGAATTGTACCAGTCGGCGCTTTGTCATCCCACATGTGTACTTGCCAAGCCGTGAATTTCATTAGCTCTTCCATCAGTCGTATGGTAGGGGGATTTCCTGGAATCGGGGATTGGCTGCCAATTCGGCTTAATGGTTAAAAATAAGGATAAGTAGCCTAGCAATTCCGAAATGATAAGAAAGTCAATAAACACAATATAATGACATATCTATTTGAAATAAAAACATAAATGTGATAGTACCAAATGCATATTTGAACGGAGGGGTGATAACAGAACAGCCTGTGAAATACAGGTGACGACTGCGAAAGATGCCAAGGGTTTGTGCGAGCGTAGTCGGAGGGCGGAGCGATGTCACAACACTTGGTAGCCAAGATGCAGGAAGTGTGGAATTTAAACTATTGAGTAACAACCAGATATCGTATTCTTCAGGGGAAAAGGAAAACTTTCGGAAAGATGATGACAGCTGAATGGATGAATGAACAAAGGTGAATCTAAGAACAAACCATTGGGCTCAATTCTTACACAAGCAGAAAGAAAAATTGCGCCTTTGACAATCTCTGAATCATTTTGAGCATATCAAAGAAGGAGAATCCTTTGTGATTATGGGTCGTCGAAAAGAAGATTGGTTACACACTAATCACGAAGACGAGAATAGGGCAATCCAAAATTCGAGGCACCGTGTCAAATATGATACACGATGAAGGCCTATGTAAACCGCCGTGTTGGCGTGTCGTAATATCTACGCGCACCGTAGCGTGTCTTCCGTGTATCGACACGCTCTATGTAAACCAGGTGTAACGTTTTTCAGTGTGGCCGTTTTCTGTGTGATTCCCATTGTTCAGAACTCACCAGGAAACGGACTCGCTGTTTCTCTGTGTGTCGTTCATTGTCAAGTCGCCGCTTATTCCGTCAATCTATTGTATTGTCACACTGACACACGGGCCTCACTGAAAAACGTTAACACCGGGATACGGAACTTACCAATCGCACTTTTAGTAGTGTAACAGTTCGCCGTGTCAACGCCGTGCTTTTTCTGGTTCGGAAAAACCCCGTGTCTCAAAAAGCACGGGGATTTTGGATAGGTGTAACCACGGCTATTATGAGTGGGCTAAGTCTGAATATTGTTGCATTACCTGTTAGATGTGAAAGCTCGGTATCATCTGAAAGGTACACGGTGTTGATATTAATAGAAACATGACAGTGTCTGGGTAAACCTTTGTTGTTGAGTTTCTGCAAGAATTCCAAAAGGTCACGGGGTTTCCTTCTTTTATGTTGTCCCTTTTTTCCAGAAGAAATAATAATTCTTAATGTACTGGGCAGATCAAAAGAACACATATGAACTTTTGAAATACAGAAGATTCTTGCGCTGCAGATTGAGTCACGATGGGCAGGTGTTGACGACTCTACCTGATGAGAATAATCCTGGCTTCCTGTTGATTATACGAGAGGTGGTAATCAATCAGTGAGCGATTTGTTAAGAATCCTCTTGGTCAGTCCGAGCGAGCCAGTGCCAGGTTAGAGGCAATGACATGCAGGTCACACGGCTCATTTGGATCTATTTCCTTCAAGGTCAACGTTGATGACATGTCTGGGAACAAATTTCAATACGGCGATTGGTGCTTGGATGTTAAAGATAATGTATCACGGATATTTTCGCGGGCCACGAAATTCATGGTTTATTTACATTTTGTTTGTTTATGTCAAGGCTTTCGTTGTCTAGTGAGTAAATTATTGGTGGCATGCCCCTCTAGGAATTCTGTTGATTCCAAAAGTATTCATTTTGGTGGGTTGGCATGTCCCAAAAGTCCAAAATAACATATTGTAAACATCCATGTTTACAAACATTGAATGTAAACAATGAAGTCGTGATACATTATCTTTAATGCGCCAACTCTTTAAGATCCATGTGACCTAATCAGAAGCACGTATTCTAGAAGCGTCCTTAAGGGCCAGCTGACGTTGTGAATTTTTGGAACGTGTACGTTGTAAATAAAACATGTAAAAAATACCATAAAGGTACAAGTTATATGACGAAAATGAAGGCACCTGCGGGGTCTATCAGTCAAAAGGAATTGCGAATGAATGAGAGGCGCCTTAGAACGCACTAATTAGCTAATAAGCTGAAACAAAAAGACTAGTAGTCGGAAGACTTTCCCAAGATATGTTACAATTTGAAGATCAAACAACATGCGTATCATAAAGTTGGAGGTTTTTTCTACCCCTTTTGATGGCAATATTTTCAGCAGATATAGAGTACTCCGCACGTGAATTTCATGAATGCTGCCAGATTTTCCAAGACAGGGCAGCCATGACACCTGTGGATTTTACTTCCTGGAACTACTTTAATGTACTGAGCGTGATGTATGGTGTACATGAAGTGCAGGTCAAGACACCATCGCCACCCGAGGTTCTATGGGTTCATGACATTGCTGCCACTCCCTGAATATGTCATTTACACGCTTCTTCTCCAAGAAAATTGTACCTGTTTTTCATGTTTGGTTCATTTCTTTTTTTTTGATTACGTAAGGTAATTAAGCTGTAATTCTTGGGACTTTGTTCATTTTCTGTTTCAACTGTTCATGCAAAATCGTGGATTTCGTACGTAGTTCTTATTAGCGAGGTTTCGCAAATCTGACGAAACACGAAGTACGACACACGAAATTGAACTTCATTTCCATGACGTAATGTATTTCAGGAGATGGTTGGTACTACAAAAATGTCCCTGCCGCCAGTGCTTCTTTTAGCATATCATGTAGGCCTAAGACCGAGAGAACTGTGCTGCATCTTTAATTTTTAAATTTCCACTTCGTATCTAAGAAGTGGAAACGAAAGATAAATTTCAAAGTTTAATATACACGGTAACTATACCGGTCTAAAAGACGCTCTTGCAGCAGGCGAAATCTGTGGTACCAACCATATCCTGAAATACATTAGGCCTACGTCATGGAAATGAAGCCCAATTTCGTATTTCGTACTTCGTCAGATTTGTGACACCTCACTATTACTTGGCGTTGTAAATCCAGTGTGATCGATTCTGAACGTTACTGAATGGCTCAACAATAATCCATGGACCTTTCAGGTGAAGCAGCGCACGCATTTCCATTTTCCTTCGAATTGGCTAATTAATAATCGCCTACCGATCAGAATAAATCAATCGAANTCAACGTTGACCTTGAAGGAAATAGATCCAAATGAGCCGTGTGACCTGCATGTCATTGCCTCTAACCTGGCACTGGCTCGCTCGGACTGACCAAGAGGATTCTTAACAAATCGCTCACTGATTGATTACCACCTCTCGTATAATCAACAGGAAGCCAGGATTATTCTCATCAGGTAGAGTCGTCAACACCTGCCCATCGTGACTCAATCTGCAGCGCAAGAATCTTCTGTATTTCAAAAGTTCATATGTGTTCTTTTGATCTGCCCAGTACATTAAGAATTATTATTTCTTCTGGAAAAAAGGGACAACATAAAAGAAGGAAACCCCGTGACCTTTTGGAATTATTGCAGAAACTCAACAACAAAGGTTTACCCAGACACTGTCATGTTTCTATTAATATCAACACCGTGTACCTTTCAGATGATACCGAGCTTTCACATCTAACAGGCAACGCAACAATATTCAGACTTAGCCCACTCATAATAACTAGTGATGAAGGGGAACGATGTGTTACAAGCCGAGCAGCGGGCTGCTTTGGTGTAACGTTTTTCAGTGAGGCCCGTGTGCCAGTGTGACAATACAATAGATTGACGGAATAAGCGGCGACTTGACAATGCGCGACACATAGAGAAACAGCGAGTCCGTTTCCCAGTGTGTTCCGAACAATGGGAATCACATAGAAAAACTGCCACACTGAAAAACGTTACACCTGGTTTACATAGAGCGTGTCGATACACGAAGACACGCTACGGTACGCCTAGATATTACGACACGCCAACACGGCGGTTTACATTGGCTTCATCGTGTCTTTATCATTTGACACGGTGCCTCTAATTTTGGCATTATTTTCATTCAGTCTCATGCATTTCCTGATGCAAATAAGAAAACATGTGATATTTGATGAGGAAACATCCTAAAATGCCCATCTCCGTACTTGGAAACAACGCAAGACATCCCACGAAGTCAGCACACGCCTGAAAGAACGAGCATGCTCGTTCTTTTCAAAACGTGTATATACCCTGGTATCTACGTAACCCCACGCGTATAGACCAATGTAAACGGGAGATTGGAAAATCCGTTGTCAGTTCATCAACACACGCGTATATGTCAACGTACTGTGTCGAGTAATCGTGTTTCGTGTGGCTCTATGTAAACCCGGCCTCAGGACAAGGTTGTTGATTGATGAGGCTTTACCTCCAGACCGTCTTTCGTCAATTTCACATTAGTTCCAGGTTCCAATCATTTAGCTTTTAGTCATTGCTGTCATTTTATGAAATCGCCAGCCTTGTGGGAGGGAGTCGGTTGGAACCATTCTTTGATCGTCTGCTTCGTTTAACAGTGCAGTTGGTGTTCTTCGCGTTAAGGCCACACTTTTTATATTTGTTGGATTACGAATACATGTATATGTGCAGGTGGGCGGGAAAAAAATAAAAATAAAAATGACTATTTGTGTTTTTTTTTATTTCACGTTTCAACAAAATAGGCGTACTACAGCTCAAGGTGATATTGGGGAAAATAAAAAAATCAATTTGGATGGCCTGAGATGCGATTTCCCAGCATTTGAGGATGTTTTTACCACTCTGACATACGTATCTCGTGAGCATTTTTAGCCGACGCAATCTTTATTTTCTTTACCTTTTCTTTCTACATGATCAGGCGGAATTTATGGTCGGCGGGAAAAAACACTCGTCAAAAACGGCCGTCGGGTTTTTTTATTTTTTTTTTTCACTTTCGGGAAAATGATGTTCGGCGGATTCGTAATCCAACAAATAAAAAATGTGTGGCCTAACGAAATGCTCATATGCAACTGTAGTATAGTAGATAAAATGGATGGGGACTGCACAAAGGGTAGGGTGGTTCAAAAATGTCCCTGTGACCTATTGGTCAGCCATCAATCATTTATCAAACCACCCTGTTGAATCCGATATGTCGAGAGTAATTTCACGTGGCCAATTTCGACTTCGTCTTCAGTGGTCATTTTAGTGTCGCACCGCCAGCCTCTGAACTCTCATGAACAGATGAAGTAGAAATTCGTATTTCGTCAGGTTTGCGAAAACTCACTATCGTTTTGCCTCGACTCATGAGGATATTAAAGGTTACATGTACCTGAAACGGTTTTATCAACTTCTGGTTATCTGCATAATACTGTAGAGCATTAATCAGGCATCAGAAAACTGAAAACCGCATGAAAATCGGGTCATCCATTTCCAAGTTATGGGAATTTAAAAAGGATGACTACACACCCTAACAACCATGTCAGGCAGCGGTGAACAGCACATTTGATGTCATTGGATTTTTTAAACATATAAAAATCATTAAAATAACTCATTTAACTCAGGCAGTTAGGTGTAGTTTCGATGTATTTTTCTTGTTCAGTCAGTCGTACTGCAGTTATTTCCTTAAATGGACTCTGAGGACAATATTTGGATTTCTGGACAGCACAATTGACCTCACGAACCCACCGCCTGGACAGCTATGTTTGGTTGTCATGCAGAAACACATCTTAAATTTGGTATGACACTGTTATTAATGCTCCAATCTCCATGCAACTTTCACTGAACTGTTTTTTACTCGAACTACTTTTCAGAGAAAAAAAATCATGAAAAGCGTTTCAGCTAACCTTTAATCATGGTTACGGAAATCTTTTGAAATGATTTAAAATGGGAAAAAGTGATTTGCATTTGAGAAGTGGTCTCTTTCTCTGTCTAGCCTCAGGATAACGTATTATGACAATAAGGTAATGATCCATTCCTTAGGTGGTGTCATCGGCACCTGTCACCTCTGAGGTTCCAGTTACGATTGGCAGTCATCTTGACTACCAATTAAGGTTTGTGACATCGCTCCGCGCTCTGACTACGCTCGAAGGGAGGAAGAAATAAAACTGGAAAATATGAAGTGGGAAATTTGGGAATTTTTCGCGAATTTTTCCATTTCTCAAATTGGGAGAAAAAATTTTCCCATTTTGAGAAATTTTCTTAAAATGACATGACATTTTGTCTGATTTTTCGCGTGATATTTCTCAAAATGGGAAAAAAATTTCTCCCAATTTGAGAAAATGAAAAATTCGCACAAAATTCCAAAATTTCCCACTTCTTATTTTTTACTTTTATTTCTTTCTCCACAAATCCTTGACGAACTTCGCTGTGGTAAGCTCTTTTCAACCTAATGTTCTTGTTTGTGGATCGACTCCCGCTGTTAGTTTTGTGATAACCGTTTTTCATGGATCGTTGGCATTTGCAAATCTGAATATTTCTAAATACCGCGTCAGTCTTTCTGTACACCGGCCTGACCTCTGTTTTAGAAAATTTCATTATTTTTATTCAACAGCGTAGTTCATGTGAGTAGTGGGTAAATCGAAACTGATAGAATGGCTGGATAATTTGCGACCATCCTCGTTCCTACTACTTTCCAACCACAAAATTATACACAGTGGTTGGTTTAACTGGCTTATTGCCAACCTGGCAGCGAGATTGGCTAACAAGTGTCCTGATTGGTGCACGGCAACTCGAGGTGCGAGGGAAACACAAATCACCGCGAAGTTCTCCATGGGTTTCTGTGTACAAGTATGAGGTACATGTAGTACTAGACACATGGTAGGCCATGATGATCGGCGGTAGGACTGGAGGTGACTCTCTTCGACGCCGCTGTTTTTCTCTAGGAACTCGGTTTCTTCCTGCTGTACTTTAAAGGGAGACTCCACTCATTGTAAACTTTTGAATTTTTATCAATCCATGGAGACTATTGCCATGAGTTTCGACTTCACTAGTGTCCATATGCTGAAGACCTTTATTGTAGTGAATGACCTAATACATGTACTGTGACTGCTACGCCTATTGTTTGTACCTTCATAAATATGCATCGAACACATATGACATCACATGTGCTGTGCAGTGGTCCCTTGGAATGCAATAAAAATGCTTAAAATGGTAAGTTTGCTGATTTAAAAAAATGACATGTTGCAGACATCAATGAATTTGAATGTATTAACGATATTTCAAAAATTCAAAATTTTACAATGAATGGCGTCTCCCTTTAATGCGCGACTATATGCGTTAGGTGACTCTTTCTCCCTCCACACCTCGATATGACTGGTCCCCTGTCCATCCGTATATAGCCAGTGATAACACCGGGGCTGGACTGATACTAAATCATGGCAGCCAGGCTTCACCACTTCACAAGTTCAACGTGGTGTTATAGCGTGAATAACCCTTCATCAGGTAAGGTACACATTCTTCAACTCATTCGTTTGTGTGTAAGAACACACAGAATACCTAATTGGTAACTTACATCATTCAAATCAATAGATTTCAACAGTCTTGTCGAGCATGCATTGACAAGATCATGATCAACCTCGCCACCATGAATCAGCTCTGTGTGTAAATGGTGTACATCGACCGTGTGTATAATGCTATGAACGAGGTCACCCTAAATGAGATGCACTACGACGGCGTCAAGAAATTCAGTTTTGGATGCATAGCCTGGCGCTTTAAATTAAATTCGCCCACAATGTTGCCGCATTTTATATTTGGAGCTGCGCAGGCTCTCGATTCGTTATTTTAATCTAATGCTTAGCGAGTGTTTTTTTCCGACGAATTCAAAGCGATGGACCGCCGTTGTGGGAATACGGTAGCCACCTGTGACATTCGTTTATTCAGTACCGCAACTATTTCTGGAGCGTGAAGTACGACGACATCTCCTGCATATCCTGTTTGAAATTCATTCAATGCTATCTCTGGGCGATATGAATTACTGCTGATTGATCGGCTGTAATTAGAGATCTCATTTGAATTCAACCGGAGGCTAGGAACTAATCAAAGAGTTTTGTACCCAAAAATCTGCTTCGATAAACCTCTTCTCATCTGAAGAGTGAAGACGGTGATTTTGTAATTTCCCCTAGTCGATCGACACGTTTCAATTTGTTACAAAGAGTGGTAGTTCCTGTCTCCTAGCTTGCGGCATCCACTCAAAATGTCTGATGGAATCTGTTCTTTGTAATTACAAAGTAGTTTGAAAAACATACGTCTACAAAGGTCAGACTTGCTGCCGAGTATATACACTCGTCCCCAGTGTTCAGTCGGTCATACATTTATGTATAGTAACCAAATAAGCATGTTTTCTGTAGTTTCGAACTAGTTGCGTAATTGGAACCCGCGTTTTTATGTATTTTGACCCATTTTGTGTTAATTTACATTAAAAAAATCATTTCTTATTAACTACTGAAAACAATTAAAGGAGCACGGTATTGGATCTTAAATGCGTTATTTGACTGCCGAGGGAGCCACCTAGCGGCAGTAAGACAAACTACAAAAATGCATTACAAAATGGGGCCATTCGCCGACACGTAGTTAGACCCTCGGGTTGGAGAGTGGCGCGGTGGCGCCGGCTGTCGAGAAAAAGTGGCCATACCATACTCCTTTAAGAACATGCTTGTCTGCTTCTGTGGCACCATGTTCCTATCTGTTGGTAATACACTTATGGGGTGTAAATCCAACCGTTCTAAAGTTTGCTGTACATCGGGTCCCATTCTCCTGTAAAACGCTCAGTTCTTGGGTCCAACATGTCCAATGATAAAGTCAGTGTCCTGAACTTCAAAGTCAATTTTTCGGCGTCTTGCAAAAAATCTCAAAGGCCACCCACCCTAGTGCGACTCAGGGGGTCCCCTGAACACATTACCTGGGGGTGNTTAGCGAGTGTTTTTTTCCGACGAATTCAAAGCGATGGACCGCCGTTGTGGGAATACGGTAGCCACCTGTGACATTCGTTGATTCAGTACCGCAACTATTTCTGGAGCGTGAAGTACGACGACATCTCCTGCATATCCTGTTTGAAATTCATTCAATGCTATCTCTGGGCGATATGAATTACTGCTGATTGATCGGCTGTAATTAGAGATCTCATTTGAATTCAACCGGAGGCTAGGAACTAATCAAAGAGTTTTGTACCCAAAAATCTGCTTCGATAAACCTCTTCTCATCTGAAGAGTGAAGACGGTGATTTTGTAATTTCCCCTAGTCGATCGACACGTTTCAATTTGTTACAAAGAGTGGTAGTTCCTGTCTCCTAGCTTGCGGCATCCACTCAAAATGTCTGATGGAATCTGTTCTTTGTAATTACAAAGTAGTTTGAAAAACATACGTCTACAAAGGTCAGACTTGCTGCCGAGTATATACACTCGTCCCCAGTGTTCAGTTGGTCATACATTTAGGTATAGTAACCAAATAAGCATGTTTTCTGTAGTTTCGAACTAGTTGCGTAATTGGAACCCGCGTTTTTATGTATGTTGACCCATTTTGTGTTAATTTACATAAAAAATTCATTTCTTATTACATAACTACTGAAAACAATTAAAGGAGCACGGTATTGGATCTCAAATGCGTTATTTGACTGCCGAGGGAGCCACCTAGCGGCAGTAAGAAAAACTACAAAAATGCATTACAAAATGGGGCCATTCGCCGACACGTAGTTAGACCCTCGGCTTGGAGAGTGGCGCGGTGGCGCCGGCTGTCGAGAAAAAGTGGCCACACCGTGCTCCTTTAAGAACATGCTTGTCTGCTTCTGTGGCACCATGTTTCTATCTGTTGTTAATACACTTATGGAGTGTAAATCCAACCGTTCAAAAGTTAGCTGTACATCGGGTCCCATTCTCCTGTAAAACGCTCAGTTCTTGGGTCCAACATGTCCAATGATAAAGTCAGTGTCCTGAACTTCAAAGTCAATTTTTCGGCGTCTTACAAAAATTCTCAAAGGCCACACACCCTAGTGCGACTCAGGGGGCGGGTCCCCTGAACACATTACCTGGGGGTGGCTTTTTACAGCAGCTGGTCCCCTATTTTTGCCCTTTGTCCCCTGGGTAGGCCTACACTGTCTGGATCATGAAGTCCCTGACTTTGGTCACCAATAATAAGAGTGACTCCCACACGGGATGTCCGATCGTTGTGAAATAAAAACCACATTATTCCTGGGAAAGTTTCCTACCATGTACTGGAAAAACCGATATTCTGAAGACACAGGAAATATTGTGCATTTTATTTGGATACCCCCTATAGGCATCAGAACCAAATTTGGACAGCAGTCTGTGAGAATACTGTCAACAACGACTGACAGAAGTAGGTAATGAGCGGGTTCAGCAAGGTGTATTTGTATAAGGCCACGTCTTTGGGCGGCCGTTTTTTTTCATGCGTATTATGGCGGAGGACAATTTGCGGAGATTGGCGATGTAATCATATGAGATACCTCGTTGATTACTTAATCAGGTTTGTGTAATCTATGGTGCGTCCGGTGGTTGATTTAGGAGGAAGAATTAGATCACTATGTGTGGTATGAGATAAGTAAAATGACGGGCATCGTGGTAAAGTTCTAAGACAAAAATACGTAGGGCTTCTTATGATAGTTGTCCCAGCGACGGGACCTACCAATGTCTCACATTTTAAAATACATGTTCATTTCTAATCCATCGTTGATGATATCTCACTTTGGTCACACGCATTCTGCATAATGCATCTTGTACAAATCGCTAACCACTTCCTACACTCTGCAGCAAGCAATCAGATTCCGTGTTCAACGCTTTGGGATTTTCTCGTGCGACCAATCAGAAGCCTCGGTTCTCATGCGGTAATTTATTCAATACGAGTACGCCGTTCAACTTCGTAGCGGACAACACTGGCCTGCTGGCACATAATGGACTTCCCACTGCCAGTCCTACAACAGAATAACTATAGTCTCCATCGAATATTGCCTTTTGCGGCTTCTTTTTGAGTACTTGTAAGTCCTTGCACGGACATGACGGAGACTTTGCATTCGAATAAAGTTTCATCGAGCCCGCCATCTTGTCATCATACCCGAGCTGCCGATGCAAGCTCTGCCGTGATTGGTTGCTATTTCTGGGACCGGGGAAATCCCTTGAACACGGAATGTGGTTTGCTTGCGTGAAGTCAAGGGAGGAGAAGCCGAGTCTTGACCTGAACTCAGTGAAGATGGTCACACGTTGATCATTGCCATAGATTGAATGATGGACCATCGCCACCGAAAACGAACCTACGGCTCGACCTTACGCCGTCAAGGGAGTGATTTTCGATAGTCAATGTCTTCTCTTACATATCCATTTCCTGTTAATGCGCTGCAGACATCGGGGGTTATACCAGTCAATATCGACTCAACAATACTTGCCTTAGAGCAATCGTAATAATCGGCATCACGCCTTGCGTGGCCGGGTTGATGTGTCGTACCCATTTCAGGGGTGTAGCTACATGTAGCTTTGATGGCGTAGGGGGTCAAAATTGATCGAGTCTGAAGGGTGAAGCTGAAGGGGGTCTGGGGCCCTCCACCAGAAATAAATTGAACATCTACACCCTCTCAGATGCATTTCCCCCACATCTGACCCTTCAATAACTTGGCTCGAAGAGGGGAAATGACATTTTAAAGCAAAAATTTGTTTTGTCACTTTTTGCTCTGGGGGCATTAGCCCCCTGCCCCCACCCCCATCCCCGCTAGCTACCCCCTTGCATCTGCATGCCGAAATCATGGGCAATGATAATGAAAACTTTTCTAGTAGGTCTATGATGGTTATACTTCATTTCTGCTGTAGGCCTAAATGCACTGGAGAGCCGTGTACAGACTATCATGCCTGCCAGTGCATTGACACAGTGTACAGGCATTGGCACAATAACCATGTTGCACGGTGTACAAAATAGAAGCATAAAGGAATCAACCGTAAAGGTTCAACTTACAAATTTATCATTTTATAAATATGGACACTATTCCTTTAAACCTCAACAGATTTGCATTCTGACTCTTTTGCATGTTTAGTGCAAATTTTACTTAACTCAGACTACCCCCGTCATGTAGTTGATCTTAGGATACAAAAGGACTGAAAGTGAGAACCCCCACGAACGATGAGAGCGCAGGGTCATCTGTGTAGATTTGAAGTGGCTAGCGTACATTTGCACATGGAACATTAATTGTGCTGAAAATAGTTCTGTTATCCTCAGAAATGGAATTCAAGGCATCAAGTTGACAGATGCATGTGCCCCACTGCCAGGAAAGTTTAAGCTCCTGCCTATTACGTAAAGCCAAAATTCAGGCAGTGAGAGACATCTGGTGGCAACACATGAAGTGTATCCCTCAGTTAAATACTTCATCGTTCGCATTTAAACCTTTATGTTTGATTCCTTTCTTATAGAAGTAAAAGAATTCTGCTCTTATGGAATAAACAAATATGGTTGTTCAGTGTTGATTTTTACTGACATCAAATAGTCACTCCTCCGATCTTGTTTTCTTCTGATTGTTTTTCTTGACATTCTTCCGATATCCTACAGCTGTGGATCAGTAACAGATGTGAGATATTGCTCCCACCAACACAAAAGGATTTCGCAGACCCTCGGAGTTGGTCATGACCGAATATAAAGGAATCAGCAACGAGCCGAAGGACGTGAAAACCTGCCTCATCTATACATGTATAATAATGCTGGAAGGGGCTCATTAAAGTCACACTTAGGAGCTTTGTTTTGCCTCAAAATTCAGCACGATAGTAGAGGATGCCATCCTGATCAACGGCTGGTTTTAATTTGCGAAGGGAGCTTTCTTGTGGTCGCAATTTTACTGTTTTTAGCAGTGATGTTAGATTGCTTTGTAAAATTCTCCCTAACGCACCACGTTGTGTCCACCAATTCCAGCCAGGCCGTGCATTCCAACCTCGGCCAAACTCACCAATCTGATTGCCACGGGCAGGTTCTCCGCCAGAAATTTATTGAGGGTACTACTCTCATGAAAATCTTCATTTTACCATGGTAATTTCGCAGGGTAAAGGACAGTTTACCATGGAAGTGGCTTTCACCATGGTAAACCTTCTTTTACTGTTCGAAATTACCATTCACCATGGTAAAATGGAGAATATTTTTCACAAGGATAATTTCTTCAAAATCTGCAAAAACCCCATGAAATTAAAGAAAATAGCCCCTTTTCCGTTCCTTCGAAGGTACTAGCATAGTACCCTTAGTATCCTTTGGTGGAAACACTGACGGGTACTTGCTGGTATGAATTAATCGACACCGATAACCCTTCCTGTCCAAATGTCGTTCGCTTCCCTCGGTTCCGTGGACTGACGGAGTTCAAAGTCAGCCTCTTCAATCAGATCCCATCTGTCCTTTCCTCTACGTTCGTCGAGGCAGGATATGTGGTAACTAAGTTACTACCGTGATAGAGAAGGACATGAAGTAATTATTAGATCAAACGCACCAGAAGGTAGACGGTTCCGTTGCCATTGTTTGTCTCATGCGGTTGAGTTTTCGGTCGTTGTTCCTTTACTGAGTTAGCGTATTAGATTGTTCTGCTTATTATCAAGGTTTCCTAAACCAACCACTTGGAAATTTCTCATACACATCTTCCCATTTTGTTGTCACGGTGAATCAGGGGTGAGTAGGGCTGTCGGTCGAATGCCTTTTGGGAGTGAACGATATTAGTGTATTTGAAAAGAAACTGCAAATCGGTTCTCCGCGAAACCACGAGCCGAGAATTTACAGATATCCAAAATAGAAGCACAAAAAACGACACACAAAATGATGGTAAACATAAGGTCGTGTCCAAATCTTGCAAATTTTCGACCCCAACTGGGGTCTTCCTCAGGCACTTTCTGGTAGAGATTACAGAAAAGACAGGAAGAGTCTTTTCTGTAATCTCTACCAGAAAGTGCCTGAGGAAGACCCCGGTTGGGGTCGAAAATTTGCAAGATTTGGACACGACTTTATGTTTACCAGCCGAGAATTTACAATGTATATGTACACTGGTGGACAGAAATATTAGGACATTTTTCAGAATTCTAAGTCATTTTCCTCTTATGCCTTTCATTTTTTTCTAACCACTAATTATTTTTTTTATTAATCAGAACATTTTACCTTGGCAGGTGGGTTATATAAACCCCTCTGATTGTCCATACAAAAGTTTATAGACAACCATGACAACGGGTTGCTGATCCATAGGCAACAAAGATAATTATGATGGGTGCCATTCAAGCCTCTCTAATTCAATAAGGCTATTAGAGGGGAGAAGTATGGATGAAGCGCATCATGATTGTCTTTGTTGTTCATCTATCAGCAACCCCATGTCAGTAACCTTTGGCATGGACAATCTCGTGGGATTATAAAACCCACTTGCCAAGGTAAAAATGTTCTGATTAATCACGACCGTTTGAACGTAGTGTTTCGTGTACATCTCTTTCTCGTGTAGCGCGATGACCATATATGGCACACGCTGTGGTTAGCTTGCGGTTTGAGGTCGTAAAACGCGAGCACAAAATTAGAAGTACACAAACAAGTATTCTCCCCGCAAATTCAACCTTGATTAGGTAAGAAGTGACGCTAAAAAGTTACAGAAGCTTTTCTTGATCCGTCAAGAATAAACGGTGATTTTTGACTTTAACCTGTTTTCAATAGAAATTCATTCCTCTTTTGGCNAGATTAAAGGTGGACCTTTGTTAAGGAACGTTCTAAAATACGGCCCTCAGTGTTGAATAGGATAAGCGTCACACTTAGATTTAACTACATGTAGTTTTATGAATTTGGGCCCAGGGTCCACATTCATAAACATACTTAAGTCTCAAAATGTGATACTTATCTTTTGTGTTGAACAAAGGATAAGTGTCACACTTAGACTTAAGTAGTTTTATGAATACGGGCCCAGGGCCCATATTTATAAAACCACTTCAGTCTAAGTGTGACGCTTATCCTTTGTTAAACACAAAAGATAAGTATCACACTTAGACTTAAGTAGTTTTATGAATATGGACCCTGGAGTACACTGGAGTGGTCGGAACTTGTGTTGGCTTGGCTACATTTTTTCTCGATTGCAATTCAGCCAAGTGGGATGAACTTTCTGCTAAATTGAATGTGCTATGAATTCCTACTTGTCAAGATTAAGTGGCTCTAATAATTTTCCATTACACTTAACAGGTTTTTCTCAGCATCGTACCAAATCTATTCGACCTTTTCTATCCACGGCCCATTAGATAACCATGATCGATCATTTCTAAGCAGGTGAGAAACCAATTAAAACGGATTTCCCCATGGCTTGAAACCGATCGATCTAGCAGCAGAGTCAGCATTGAAGAAGACAGATAACGCCTTAATGACGTATATGATGTCAAAATCAACACCACGTACTTGCTGAATACTGTATATGGGGGAAAGTAGAGAAGAGGCATCATGATTCAATTTACGAATTAGTGACGGAAATTACGGATTAACGTTGAACCAACGGATTGCCAGAGAGTCATAACAACAGGGCATTCACATGAACGTGTTGCGAATCACCAATACCTGACGGATTGATGACATTGTAGGGGTGGTCAGAACATCTCAAACCATTCCAGACGTCGAGCTTATGTGACGGTTTCTGATATACTCTATCTATTCACTTATAAAATCCCAAGCCCGACACTAGGCAAATTCTAAACTGCTCATGGCGGAGACACCGATGAATTATCATTTCTTTTGTTGATCTTTATTGAAACAAGCCTGGTGGCGACAGGATTCACAAGGTGACTTCAAGGTGGCACTCCGCCTCATTCTCCCAGGCTTCAGCAGCCGTTGTTGGCAATACATTGGCTTTGCATATACATGTACATGATGGCGTATACGCAACCAGTGATTAACAGCCCTATCCACGGAAGAGAGCACATAGTGTGACGCTAAGCATAATTAGCGCAATAACATTCACGGTGAAACTTGGCCGACCTGCGCACTGCGTACATACATGTACAACAATAGACGCTTCACTCAACCACACCGTGTAATGACCCTACGCGCCAGATCTAAACCCCATCAGAAATTAATCTCGTAACTGGCTTGTATATTTCCAAATTACCGTCGACTTCAGCCATTTCAAGCTCGTCAACAAAAGGCAAATGTAACACGAATTGGGTGTGTTTCAAAATTGGTCACCCAAGATAATGGGGCAAAGTTTAACTTTGAAATGATCACAAAGATTTGTGCCACTGACTTTCCAAAAATCAAATGTAGTATTTGATAATATAGACCTTCAACTATTAGTTTCTCCATCTGGGATGTACGGTGTACACTCATTTGAAGGAGGGTATAAAAAAATATTGAGCTTACCAGGAAAATCTATCGTTCCGTCCGACACGAAAACTACTTTCTGCTGTCAGACCTTAAGGCTTCCTTTACATAGAAGTATACGGTATACGAAAACGCCGGTTAACAATGGCTTCACGGTCGTGAATCATCGGGAAGCCTTTGTTAACCGGCGTTTTCGTATACCGTATACTTCCATGCAAGGGAAGCCTAAAGGGTTAATAGATCAGTTAGTTTGCAGTGCCATAATTTAGAGCTCCATGATACATGTACCTAGATCTCACATGAATATTGTAGAGTTTCAAGAAACAGCCTTTCACCAGTAGACAAAAGAATGGTGAAAATTTTCTGGTGTCAGACGGAACACTTTTTGAAACACACCCAATGACTGATTCAGGTATAAAACAGACATCATCTTTAGCGATCTTCTCCAATTTTTATTGTTCAGAAACGTGAATACCCTCGACCCCCCCCCCCCCAATTAAATACATTGTATTACCCAGGGTGCGTCTGTTGGATGTGCTAAATAGCGATTCGGAACTGACTGCATTTCACGTTTTCTGTAGTTCTGTAATTCTGAAGGTTTTTCTGTTCATCTCACTTTACAGGAACAAGGACTCGCTCCCTTATTGCTTCCTTCATGTACATGTATATTCCCAATACGTGTTCATTAGTCAGAGATATGAGCCTGTTTTGAAGGCTCTAATGGTTGTTTAATGTGGAGGATTTTCCCCAAGGACGGAGATACCTGGCTTGTATCGGGAGGTAATTCGAGTGGGCCCAATGGTCGTTATACATACCTAGCCAAAGTCGGCCATGTTTACTCAGAGGGTAATAACAAACACTGAATGTACAGTGAATGTACACCATTGATGTAGGCTACAGCACGTTTTAAAACTTGCAAAAGCATTTTAAAAATGCCATGGAAATGTTTCACATAAAACGTAATCATCAATAATATTGTATTATGCACTGACATTTGGCTTATACTTTTGGTAAGATCAAAATTCAGAAAAGTAAAAACAGACTTTTATCATGTTTATTGTTGACCAAACCTTGGGTCCAGGTAGGCCTACATGTATATGAATCATCATGTTTCACATTGTGGGGTAGGCCTGACATACCTGGCATGGCTAGAGCCGAGGATTTGCCTAGAAAGGGCGTATTAAAAGTCTTTTAAAACTTTTTGTGTGAAATATCTGCAAACAATTTTGGCCTGCACACTGCATCACATACATGTATACAGCATTACTGAGGAGTGTTCATTTGGGAACTTTTCATGGGAGTTTTATGTTATTGCAGGATATAAAACATGCTGTAAATCAATGGTGTACATTCACTGTACATTCAGTGTTTGTTATTGCCCTCTGGGAAAAAATGGCCGACTTTGGCAAGGTATCTATTGCAACCATTGAAATTCATCAACAAGATACACGTACCATCAAATTGTTGCCACTATTAACGCTCCTTCCGGGGAAAAAACACCCATCCTAATCATCTTATCGGTTTAGAAATCATCAGAGATGATCACTGATTAAGTTCAAGGCCGCATTTTTTTATTTCTAATTTTATTACGGATAGTCAGGTTCACCCACTGCATTGCTGATCATCAAACTTAAATCCCAAACCGTCGAAGCAGCTTGTGTTAATGGAGTTCACGTTGATTGCAGCAGCGCTAAAGCCCCCCCCCCCCTCCCGAAGTACGTCATTTGAGAGACTGCGGAATATTCTCGTATTATTATCAAGCCCGATGGTTCCCAAATCTATTGGATTTTAACAGGAATCTAATATAACGTTTATCATGCAGTAACCAAGAAATCCGCAGTATTTTTCGGTTGTTCATCTCGATTGGGGTGTCGGAGATGGCGCAGTGGCCACATCGGCGTCTGTAACATCAGTTCGGCCGATCCCGTCGGACCCATTATTCATGTGGTGGTGAGGGCGGCGTTATTTTTCTCTGCCCGTGGCACTCCGATTTCTTCCTGATGCATAAATTCGCCCAATGTTGCAACAATGCCCAACTGGGGCTCAAATCTCGATCAACCACTTCTCGTTCGTTCATCAAGGATTGCGAAGTTCGTTTCGAGCAAACCTCATAAGCTGTATTTCCACCTATCCCAAACCCTCCCAAACCCCGGGTGAACCCAGGTGTGATAAAATCTAATGTCCCCACCCGCCTGATGTCCCCCTGCATTGTTTGCCACAGGATTAAGTGTGACGTATAGTGTGACGTGGTGGCTAGTGATGACAGACGCCGCACACTTCAACACTACTCACCACAAAGAACCAAAGTAATTTTCGTTGTGCAAACTCAAACCAATTTGATTCACAGCAACAAAATTTCTGTTGCCCCTTGCCGTTTCGGCCTCCACTGACTTGGCGATCCTGTCGCGGCAGCGAAAATTGCCTGTGCGAGCAACGGAAGCGGAGTCATGTGCTGCGGGGTTTAATCTTTGTCGAAGGATTTTGTACAGCTACGGCGCGATAACAGTTGCAAATTGCTGTCAATAGAATACCATTACTAATGGCAGACATAAAAATATTGTACCCAGTACATATAACTTTTAATGACATCTTCTCTCAACGTAGAAACCTTTCCAATAAAAAGAATTGGAAAACGAGAAAGAAATCGGCTTGTGTTACATTGAAAGTGACGTGTTGCTAGGTTTTGTAGTGTTTTGCCTTTACGAGTGGTGTAACGTTAACAAACACTTACATGTACATAGAAGACAACAGTCACTAGAATATCGATATATTCCTTTTGCTGTTTTTTAAATATTTTTTTTATTCCTTGAACGATGCGTTATATCAGAAACAGAGTGAGGTTCTGAAAAACTCTTAAAGGCGCTGCTCCACGTGACAGTTTTCCATCGACATTTGCTGTCAGATAGTCAATTATTGCTGTCAGACAGCAATAATTGCTGTCTTACAGTCACTAGCTGAACAACTTCCACGGGATAGTCTTTGGACAGTTACTATCT
>NMRB01002126.1:23918-43199 GCA_002633025.1 Notospermus geniculatus | reverse complement strand
ATGTGGTAATTTCGTAAGTAAAAAAGAAATTCCCATATGTGAAAAAAATCCCCACGTGTGAAATAATCCCATGGAAATTTCACATGTGGTAAATGAAAATTAACATATGGGAATCTGAAAATCACATGTGGGAAAATAAAATTCACATAATGCAAATGTTTTTACATATGTGAAGAGCCGTTTCACATATGGGAATAGTCATTTCACATATGTGAAAAAAAAATGCATGTGTCCTTCACCAGGAAGACATTCCAGGAGGACGGGAACCCCAAGAACCTGACTGCTGTGCCACAGAGTCAGAGTACTGAGTCATACCCCTCCTTGCCCTTTCTTCATTCAATTTCCATTTTCTGATGTAGGGACCATCAAATTTGCTGTCAAGCAAATTTCACAGTTCTAGTTTTAAATTAATTTCTCTTGTCACAATACGACCGTTCTGTTTCGTAGAACTTCGCTCCTACCAATTGCAACGTTGTCATTAATCAATGGCGGAGTCGATACACAATTAGCGGAATTCTTTCAATCAATAAATTCATAAATCGTTCAAACCTATAGGGTATTCCTCTTCAGCAACAGTAAGTTCATTTGATTCTTCTTCAACTGAAGACCGCCGCGAAAGTCGTTCAGAAATACCCAACTGCATGCACTGTCGTACACTCGTCCCCAGTGTTCAGTTGGCCATACATGTAGGTATTGACCCACTAAACACTGGCATTAATGATTGGCGCCGAAAGTGAAGGACCATCAATAGATGGCGCTGTTTGACGAGGGATCCAATCATACGCCATCATCACAGGTTTAACCGACGCCGCCGTAACACACTTTCTGATTGGGTAAGATACATGTACGTGTACGTGTACATGTACGTGTACAAAATGTACACTGTGTATTCATACTCGCGGCAGATTCCCAGCGGGATTCCCCGAATCGGACAGCTGACGCCATCTAGTAGTAAGACTTTGAGGATGGGACAAACATAAGCAGTTTCAGAGCTCGGGTAACATAGTGGGTATAGTGGTTTGAAACTGCGGGAGGAGCTTAGCGCTGTCGTACTGATGCCGCTTCCCTGCACATTATTCCTACCGCGAATACAAAGTTCAATGCAGATAATTCAAGGCTGGAAGATAAGACAGTTTGTCAACAAAGATATCGCTTGAAAATCTCCGTTAATGGAGACTGCAAACGTTTGTAAGTATTCGTTTCCAGAGGATTGAGTGTTTTCACCTATCACCATCCGGCTGAACATCTGATTGGCTTCAGTACACTTTACTATTACGGACATTTCAAACATTTGTATTAGTAAATTGGATTACAGATTTGATACGTTTTCGATACGGGCCCACGGGTGGAACTAACTGCTGGCCAGATTCAGAAGTGACGTAATACAATTCCATTTGACATTTTGACAATTTGTGGTGTTATTCAAACACCACCTCATTTCGGAAAAACAAGAACTGAAAATCATAGACGAAGTTGACTTTACTTTGCGTGAATGGCGGATATTCGAGAGTTGAAAAATCGCTCCATTAGTGAGGTTTCGCAAATCTGACGAAACACGAAGTACGAAATACGTAATTGGACTTCATTTCCATGACGTAATGTATTTCAGAAGATGGTAGTTACCACAAATATCGCCTGCTGCAAGAGCGTCTTTGAGCGTATGACGTTAGACCGATAGAGTTACGGTGTATATTAAACTTTGAAATTTATCTTTCGGTTCCACTTCGTAGATACGAAGTGGGGATTTATAAATTCAAGATACACCGTAACTCTTTCGGTTAAACCATAAAGGAATCAACCATAAAGGTTCAACTGACAAATTTAGCATTTTATAAATGTGGACAATATCCCTTTAAAACCCAACAGATTTGCATTCTGACGTTTCCATGTGATAGGCAAGACCCTTCTGCACATTCACTGCAAATTTTGTTGAATTCCGACTAGTTGATCTTATGACACAATAGGTCTGAATTAATGAGAACCCCACGAACGATGTGTGTTCAGGGTCATCGGTGTACATTTGAATAGGCTGACGTACATTTGTACATGGAACACTAATTGTGCTGAAAATAGCTCAGTTATCGTCAGAAATGGAATTCAAAGCATCATGTTGGCAGGTTCATGTACCTCTTCACCACAAAAAAAAGTTGAAGCTCCTGCCTATTACGTAAAGCCAAAATTCAGGCAGTGAGAGACATCTGGTGGCAACACAGGAAGTGTATCCCTCAGTAAGCTCATCGTTCGCAGTTAAACCTTTATGATTGATTCCTTTATGGTTAAACGTAATACGCTAAAAGACGCTCTTGCAGCAGGGGACATTTGTGGTACCAACCATCTCCTGAAATACATTACGTCATGGAAATGAAGTCCAATTTCGTATTTCGTACTTCGTGTTTCGTCAGATTTGCGAAACCTCACTATTAACGATAACACTAACGCGAACGCTATTTCTGATGTAGCCTACATTGCATGAAGCATAAACTCCCTCCGCAGCTTCAAACGGCTACCCTCTACGTTACCCGCGCTCAGGAACTGCTCCGCTTGATGCAACCTCAAGTATCACCAACAGACGGCATTAGTTGTCCGATTCGGGGAATCCCCGCAGGGAATCTGCCGTGCGACTTGCATTGCTGGGTAACCGGATTATTCTCGGCCAGCTTAAATGAACTGGATTATATAACCTTCAAAATATCCGCAACGAGAGTGCACCGTAACAGGTGCGTGATAACGTCGATCAAATTTGCAAACGGCATTGATCTTGTTGACTTCCAATCGGAAAAAGTGTGGACAAGCCTGGCGGCGACAGGGTTTCACAAGGTGACTTCAGGGGTGCCACTCGGCCTCATTCCCCCAGGCTTCACGAGCAGCCGTGTATTGGCATATAAAAACACATGATAGGCGTATACACAACAACCCGTGATTAACAGTCACTCCTATCCACGGGAGAGAGCAGCATAATTAGCGCAATAACATTACGCCTGCGCACTGCGCACTGCCTTCATACAAGAGTAGACCGCTTCACTTAGGCCTACTCACTGCGAATAAAGTAATAGCCCAACACGCCAAATAGAGACCCCGTTGCAGGATGACCTCGAAATCTGCCTATATAATTCCACGTCAACGTCAACTTCAGCCATTTCACCAACTCATCATAGAAAGGCAACATTTTTAGAAATTATAAATTCTAATATACAACCGACATCGTCTTTCGCCACCTTCTAAAAATTTTAGTCAAAGAGAGAAAGCACAAAAATTGACACATAAAATGATAATAAACTGGAAGTCAATTTCCAGAATCTTAGCAAATTTTCGACCCCAACCGGGGTCTTCAAGCTGGTAGCTCGACTTAAGTGCCAGCCTGCAGAAGACCCCGGTTGGGGTCGAAAATTTGCTAAGATTCTGGAAATTGACTTCCTGTTTATCATCTTCTAAAAATTTTAGCGTTCAGAAACCGATATACCCTCTAAAATCTGCAAAAAAAACTCTGTAAAAAATTCAAAGGATTTCTGTTTAAAAATACGCGCACAAATAAAATAACCATGCTATAGAATATGACTGCTCGCCAAATTTCAATCCTATTGCTCCTTCAACAACTGAGATATAGCTGGAAATATTGCCAGACTTACACAGACTTGCCAGACAGTGTTGAAAATAAGGGTCACCCCCTGTGAACCAATATACAGTATGCATTTTGTACAGGTATCAAGCCATTTAGAAAGTGTGTTACGGCGGCATCGATTAAACCTGTGATGATGGCTTCTGATTGGATCCCTCGTCAAACGGCGCCGTCCTTCAGTTTTGACGCCAATCTTGCCAGTGTTTCGTGTGCCTGTAGGCGCCTACCTTTGGCCAACTGAACACTGGGGACGAGTGTAGCGTGAGATGTGCTTGCATCGGTTGAACAGAAAAGTAATGGCGTTAAGGGCCGTTTTGACGGGCGTTTTTATCGCCGCGATAATCGCCACTTTTTTAACGCTCGGTGAAAACGGATATCGCTCCGTAGGTCGATCGACTGTTGATCGAGTTTTACCATGGCTTTTTTCTCTCGCTGGCGATGTCACCCGCTGTTGGCGTTTTTGGCATTTTGACGGGCGTTTTGGATGCGATATCGCCAACAGCGTTAAAACTGCCGCGATAAAAACGCCCGTCAAATCGGCCCTTTACGGAGCTTGTCCAAATTAATCGCCGAAAATCGGCAAAAAAACGCCGAAAAAAAGCCCACAAATGGATGGCGATTTTTCGACGGTTTTTTTGGCCAATTTCTGGCGAGTTAGTGGCGAATTGCTGGCGATTTTGTGGCGAATTTATGGCGATTTTTTGGCTAATATTTGGCAATTTGGCGGCGATTTTGTGGCGATTTTTTTTCAAAATCGCCCAAATTCGCCTCAAATAATTTGGACAGTCTCCCTTATTGAGCATAGGACCCGTGTTCTTAGCCGGGGTTCTTAGCTAATGCGGGTGATGGAATGTGGTTAAAGCAATAGGGATGCATCCCTGTCTCGCCCCCTGCAGGCTGTTGGTTCCCTGATGGCCATGAATTTATTGGCTGCCGCTACCTGTGGCGGCCACTGGTCATCCCAAAGACCGTAAATTCTCATAATATTCAAGTCATTTGTCCATTAGCGTGCCTCTGGGCATTCCGTGCCGGTTGGGATGATAATCTTGAGTTATGACCAATTAACCCATGGAACGTGCTCATGAAACGGAACTTAGGGTGGAGGGATACCTAAGGCTAATCCTAGGACTAATCGACCGTGGTAGCCGATAATATATTAATGATAATAAAGATAACGATGATAGTTCATTTTGAGTTACGTGCAAAGAGAACTATAAGATTTTCGTTGCACTGTGCATAAAGTACATGTACCTCCAAACACAACTAAACAGAAATAGAAAACTCTAAAAATTGGTTCAGGCGAGATTATTGTCAAGATCAACTGGTGTAGTGTTTTTCAATGTTCCCCATCTGTGAGTGTTCCCCTCCTATTGTCTGACGGAATAAGGTGCGACTTTACCGTTGAGGTCTGGTTTTCTCCTACATTACATTACATCAGCCCTTGTGCACTTGCCTATAGGTGCAACCAGTTAATGTTAATGCCATAGGCCTGTCCTGTGGGCAATCGTAAGCTCCTAGGTCTAGATCTTTGCGAATTTAATATTTCATAGTCATTAAAAAATCTTATTGGAGGGTCGATACCCTCCACCCCAAATTTTAGGTGGAAGGTTGATTTTCTGCGTAAATTGACGGTGCTTTCAGAGGTACATGTACCTCGCGAATTCGGCCTACACTTCTCAGGGCTTTGAGAATTTACTATAAGTCCCTTTGGGAGAGTTTTAGAGCGCGGTCTTTACTACTCATTCCCAGATTTTAGGAGGCATAGGGTCATTATTCAACCTTTTTTCACGATTTTCCTACTGCACGTCCGTTACGTTCTACACAACCGCATTTATTGCGGGAATAACCGCCCATAAAGTGCTGGAACTGTATACACTTATAGGTTCAAGCTTGAAGATTGAAATCGGAGTTAGTTCAAGATTGAAGATTGAAGTTCTACTTCTAGACTGGTCCCCTGTCGTATCGCTCCGTTCCTCCACTACTACGACAGGCCGCGTCCGCCATGTTTGCCTGTTTTCTGACACACGTATGCAAATGAGCAATAAAGACTTTCAACGTTGCGGGGAGTCTCTAAAAATAGATATGACTCATGGCGCGACCGTTGATGACGTTTGGCTGACCAATCACATGCCGAGTTGGCGTTCAAAATGCCTGTCGTAGTAGTGAAGCGAGAACTACGACAGGGGACCAGTCTAGTTCTACTTCAAGCTTGAAGATTGAAGATTGAATGAGCCTTCTGGGCTTTCGTATTCGTCCGTGTGCCACTCGTTACGAAGATTCGTGTCATTCCTCTCGGTCCTATCGTCAGGGTAAAATCGACATTTCTTCTAGACTTAGAAAATTTCGGAATCGGTACTGGCTTTGACGGCGGGGTATACGCGAGCCTTCTGTATGTATACACTTATACATGTAGCATCTCCGCAAAATCCAGGGGTGTGTGATGTCACACGTCCAACGTAAAAGTATACATCCTGCTCGTACCTCCGGGTTGGTTGATGATACGTCTCGGTTAACAACATTGTTGAATAAAGATATCATGCATACAAATGCTTCGCTGTCTGACTCCTTTTTCTTGTTTCAAATTACGGGAAAGCAAGTGACACTAGTAGGCAATTCATATTTCTTTAATGCGATATCATCTGATATGAATATTAGACATCCAATATTATATCGGCAGAACATATTGATTTCAATCTCAGAACAAATTGGTTTCGCCTCTTCCTACGAACGTGCCGCCATTTCCGCCATAGGATATGTTGTATGATGAACTATTAAATTGTTCAGGATGAACTCACTAATCTTTTTGCAAAGATTGATATTGGTCGATTAGGTCTGTAGCGATCTGCCTGTCAATTTATTGCTGACAACATAAGCATGTGGACGATATAACAGGATATCTTCTGCATTGACAGTTTTATTTTCCTTTCACATCGCGTGCCTTCTCTATACATGCACAGGTAGGCCTACACGTACGTACGTACGTACATGTTCATGTACATTAGACATGTTGGAAGGGTTCTTGGGTCTCTCATTTTGAAAGCAGGCCTACACGTTTATGAAAACTCCATAAGATGAAAGGTTGTTCTTCAATACAGAACAAATTCATCTACATGTACATGTAGGCCTATGCACAAAATTTCTTCAGTCAGTTCAAGTAGGCCTACGTACGTACACGTACATGGATAAGGAAACACAATAAGATGAAGGGTTGGTGTCTTTTATGTATCCCTGGTAGGAAGCAGAATTGTCCGCGGAAAATGTACTGAAGTGTGGTTTGAGTTACATGTAGTTAGTACAAGGAATAAACAGAGAATTAACGCACTGCTCCACGTGGCAGTTTTCTGTCGAAAGTTTGCTGTCAGATAGTCAGTTATTGCTGTCGGACAGCGGGATAGTCTTTGGGCAGTTACTACATGTATCTGACAGCAAATTTTCGAGCTGTCACGTGGAGCAGCGCCTTTAGTTACATCAACGTCGAGAACATGAATGATGAGACGCGCGCGCCTTTCATGGCCTTTTCTGAACAAATAGGCCTCTACACACTGTCATATGCAGGGACATTGTGCAGCATGTCAAGGACACTGAGGATTGATGATGTACAAATATATAGTTTTTAGTGATATCAGAGGCACCTTTGATTGATATTTTTATTTTGTGGTATGCAGCACTGATAAAACCCCTCTCTGGACCACGAACGAGACAATACTATTAACATCATGCCCAAGGTACCCCAGTTTCCAGTGCCTCACGTAGGTAGGCCACATGTACTGCTATGCCCTGTGCAATGCATTGTTGACAAAGTCTTTTCGTTATTTTTTGAAACCAACTTTTCTGGAATAAATACAATGCAGTGGTGATGCTGTTTTCAATCAGTCTTTGTGCATAGGACTGTTAATAATTAACCAGTTCGAAGTTCGTTATTTTCCTTTGGTGTTTTGCCGTTGCTTCCGGCAGCGTGGCATGCAAAATCAAGTATAAACGCTAAAATTTTTCAATCTTATTTCTACATGTGTCGTCGGTTCGTCTGATCTTTTGTACCTGCTTCCTCGCTAGAATTCACTCTGGTAGTATTAAAAACCTATAGAATTTTCTGCATGCAGGCTCATGGGCTCCCTCCAAGGGGATGCTACACCAAGTTAGGCCCAAATGGTTGTATTTTCCTGACAGATAAAAACGGTATAAAAATACGAGAAAAAAATTCAGGAGATCCATTTCCCCAAGAGCGCGATCAAACGTAATGTCGCAGAAAAAAAATTCAGTTTGGATATAATTAAATCATTGTATTGAAACCCTTGTTATGATAGTAACGTGTATGATATGGACAGTGTTCAAGGCGTGCCTGCCGAGAACACACTACAGTGTATATGCATATTGGACTGGCTATCACATCGTCGATGATGCCTTCATGTTGCAATGCAGACCAGCACATTAACTGGCAGCAAAAATAATCTCTCCTCGCAACAAATTACGAGGATGGATGAATATGAAAAGGTCAAAAATGCATGAAGAAAAAGATATTTGATGATATGTTATCGACAGAGGACATGGAATGAGAAAAAATCAAATAGATTGAATGATCGAAAAAATAGGGGTTATTTGGAAAATTACAGCAGGCTATTGGACATCCCGATTGTCGACAATTTGCAACAAGAGGAGCAGCATCTCACTTAAACCGCAGAACATAACATCCGGAGGATGTGGATCCCGCATGGCAGTAAAGATGAGTAGCCTCCTTAAAGGGCATAAGTCGCGGCAGTCAAAAATGATACTAAGAATAATTTCGTGACCCAAGAAATTCACAATTTCAAAATTACAAGTTTCGTATTTTAGCAGATTACATCAAGTGATGTAATCTGCTAAAATACGAAACTTGTAATTTTGAAATTGTGAATTTCGTGGGCCGCGAAATTATTGCAGTTGACGGTGTCCCAAGTGCTATTCGAAGGCAGCAAAGCCACAGCAGTTGCGCAAATATGGTCTTAATAGGCAATAAATTCCCGATGTGAGTGCTGTAATTGATTCAAGATGGCGGCGTTTGATTCTCTATTCTGATACCTTGACAGGCGCGACCAGTTCGCTTTAATGATCAGACTGCAATCCAATAAATGGACTATTCCATGTAATGTTCCCTACCATGAGAAATCACTCCATAGGAGATTCAGAGTAGGCTACAGTTTAGTCGGATCATAAAAAAACGTCACGAACTGTCTCCAAGTAAAATAGAGGCCACCTGTTGATTAAAGGGAACAGGTCGCGCCAGTAAAAAATGATACAAGAAACAATTGAAGCCCGCAAAATTCACAAATTCAAAATTACAAATTTCTGTATTTTAGTGAGTAACATCCGACACAGGACTAAGTCTGCAACTGACTGCATGTGATAAATGGTTTCCAAAAAGAGTTAACCATGGCAGTCGTGCATAAGGATTTTTTAAAAATTCCACATACATGTATTTCGCACTAATATATCCAAGATGGCGGCAATCGGTCGTGTATTCAGACACTTTGGCTGGCACTGCCAATTCACCTTAAGTAAGGTCCTTTTTCCCAACTACATATATGCTATATCCGGTGTAACCATCTGCCAGTGTGCCCCATCTATGAGTGTCCCCCTCCTATTGTCTGACGGAATAAGCGGCGACTTTACAATAGAGGACACACAGAGAAACATGTCGATTTATCTGCCAGCGTTTCCCAAACAATAAGGGGGGCACGCTCACCCACAGAAACACTGGCAGATACATGTATATAACATCTGAATTGCGATCTCTGAGACACGCCCCGACACTATTCAGGCACACCAACGCCACGACGAATAGTGATATATCATTAAAAAAATCTTTTTTCATCGTTGAATCGAGAATCGTCCAATCATAAGAAAAAGATTGCGCGTCTAAACCTACGTGTACGCTGGCAGCATTTTTCCAACATTTCTTGCAACGCAACCTTTCGACGCTCTATCAAGTGGCGAAAAAATTCCAGCAACATTTGAAGAACATGTTGGAAAAAACTTTTCCGTTGTATACATTAGACAATATAAAAATGGTGCCCGGAGTGGACGGCGGTAGAGCGAAATGTCACCCCGAGAAAGCCATGTTGCCCGAGGCGCCAGCCGAGGGCAACATATTGCTTTCGAGGGGTGACATTTCGCTCTAGCACTCGACACGATGGGCACCATTTTTTATATCGTACCGAAAGTCATCACAGAATTTTTCGTGGGGTTTATCGTCACTCAAATCTGCAGTGCGCCGCAGCACGGCTGATGTAATGTCGACGGATGCGTAGATGAACGCAAGACACTGAACAAAAATATGGCGCAGATCGGCGCTGCTCGCTTGCTCATTTCTTTGAAATTGCGAGCTTAACTTGCGATAAGTTTGGGCCAACAGTTTTGACCCATGCTATCGATGGGCACAAAAGCTGACAATACTGACTGGTATTTTGGCGATTTTGATTGCAAAACTGCCGTGTCAGTTGAAGCGAGAAACAAAATGGCGGCCGTGGGTCCGTCTCAACGGAAGCATTTTGCGGGAAAACATTCCAACCGGAAATATTTCCGGGCGAACATGCCGAAATGTTGACCGCTCACGTGACTGCTCTCGGCCAATCGTATTCACGGAAACTTACTTGAGGTACGATATCATCATTGTCCAACGAGTTGTTACTCTGAATGTTGGAAAAATGTTGAATAATTATTTCTCTGTGTCACTCTTTACTGACGCGACCAGTTCCTATTAAAAGACCATGATCGGTATAATGGCCGTATCAATTTCAGACTAATAGCGATAGAATGTGTCCCGGCAGGGAAACGATTTATTAGCAATGTGAGATATTGTATATATATATAACCTCTGCAACTCTGGAACGTAACTCATAAGAAATGATACAGCAACTAGCATACTGAAAATGATTTGTGATGGTCGCCCCAACCACAGACAGATCCATCCAGAAACGGACGAGATATGAATGCCAACATGAGCAGCTAACCAGACATAAATCCTACGATGAATAGCTTGATTTACAAGCGTCGCAACTGGGACATTCTGGCTAAGTTTCCTTCAAGCTGTTACTTTATGGGTGGCGTCCACTAGAGCGCCGACAACATTAGGAAGGGTTCGGGAAGCAAATGTGTCATTTCGGCATTGCTTCCGCATCAAGTCCTATTGGTCGTTTTACCCTTTCCCGAACGTGCAGAAATGCCGGGAACTGTTCAGGAATGATAAAGACAGTGAACGGAACCTTTCAAGAATATGCGGAGAGGTTGCCGAATGAATGCGGATTCACTAAATTTGCATTCGGCGTCTTGTCCGCGCCCTAGTGGACGCTAGGTTTTATTGATTAAGTGTGGAAGAGATGTATTGTTGGTAACAATCGATTGTGGGATAGACGAAGAAGCCAATTCCCTATCCGTCCCGCAATAACTTTTCCCGGAGGTCCTCTCTCTGTTTCTTGATCATGAGAACAGAACGATTTCTAATCGGCTTTCACATTCTTAACACTTTCTTTTTGCAAAGTGTGAAGTGATGGCTAGTTTTTCTTTTGTCTGTTGTGCTGAACGTTGTACATTATTTCGCTCATGAATACGTACATGTACATGTACATGTACATGTACACTCGTCCCCAGCGTTTACATGTATTGGCCATTATGGACCCTCTAACACTGGCATGATCGGCGCCAAAAATGAAGGATCATCAAGAGACGGCGCTGTTTGACAAGGGATCCAATCATATACCATCTTCACAGGTTTAACTGACGCCGCCGTAACACACTTTCTGATTGGCTGAGATGCGTGCACAAAATGTACACCGTATCATACTTTTTGCGATTGGAAAGTCAACATTACATGTATCAGCGCTAGTTTGCAAATTTGATCGAAGTTATGACGCACCTGCTAGTGAGCACATTTAGAAGGTATAATTCAGTTGCTTCCTTTTAGCTGACCGAAAATCACTAATTTCGTCCATTTAGCCAGCAAAGTCAAATTCGTAACCCAGCCATGATGATGACGAGGTGTTAAGGCTTTCCAAAACGACAATACTGCGGATTGTATTGGAGCAGGGGCGTAGCTAGCGGGGGGGGGGGGGCAGGGGGCATTTGCCCCACACCCCACCCCCGCAAAAAGGGACAAAATAAATTTTCCTCTGAAAGGTCATTTCCCCTCTCCAAGCCAAGTTATTGTGGTGTCAGATGTGGGGAAAATGCATCTGAGAGGATGTAACTTTTCAAATTTTTTCTGTGGAGCACCCCCCCCCCCTTCGGCTTCGCCCTCCAGACTCAATCAATTTTGCCACTCAAGGCCATAAAACTTACATGTCGGTACGCCCCAGAATGGAATGTTGTATTGGAATTCAGAAACCGGTTTAAAATCGAAGATGAGAGTTCTATATTATTGATATGAAAATTTAGATATAAACTGTGGTGGCATATCCAATGAAATTAAGTGCATAAAATCTAAAGCTAAATTACAATTACCGGTATATAAAATCAACTTCTTCGTCTGATCACCACCAACGCAGTCGGCACTTAATTGACGACTGAAAAAAAGCTTTCGAAATCCTGGCGAGATAATGGACTTCCTTATCCGGATGGAACTCCACATGCGATTAACCGTCGGGGTTGTCAGAAAGAGAAATCATTGAGTCAAAGGATCGTACCATTAGCAGAATGTCTGTGGGAAACATGATAATCCATTTACAAAAACCATTGTGATCTGTTTTCTAATTTTAGCTGTACTTTTATGATTAACGTATTCATATTTTCTGCTTCAGTTCAAAGTGGCTACGTAGGTTTTAACTGACTTTGATTGGCAGGACCTCTAGCTAGTTTCCTACGCTAGCATATGGGTGGGTGGATCCTCCCTCCAGATCTACACCTTCCATTTCGGCTGAATATTTCTTTCATGCCATGTTTTTTATCTACAGTAGAAAACGCATAAGTCGGATTCAAATGAACCAATGATTTTCATCTGAGTTAAAGAAATCCTTCTTACGTAAAACTTAAAAACTTTTTAAACATAAAACTTTTGTGAATGAGGTCCCTGGCCATTTCATTCGAAATAGCCGAAAATCCGACTTGTACGGTGTACTGTCTACGGGGCTCTTTTTCAGGACTCCGCATCATCATCGAGCTTGTTCGCGATCTTTGACTTGCAATGTAGAATGATTCTCATATACCATCTGAAGACTAGCCATACCAAAATACTTGGCAGCTGCCTCTAGTCGGCCTTTAACATCCCTACGCGGACGTCGTATGAAAAGAAGGAATACGAAAACTCTTAGCAAAGATATGATATCAACGGGACATGTGATGACAGCATCAGTCCACGAAATCATGGCAAAACTCAGATGAGCCGATGTTGCCCAGTTATCATCACAACTGCTCGTGAATTTCTCAACCCGATATATTGAGTGTGGAATACGAAACTGCTACAATGTGTGTGGAAAAGCCTGAGACATTTGGTCATATGAATAGAGACTTACTAATAAATGCTTTTACTTGAATTTTGCAATATAAATGCACGAGGCAATGCTCTACAAATCTGAAGTAATAGCATTTGCTGGTCTTTTATTCATATGACCAAAAATAGATAAGTTGTTTATTTTTATTTCTTTATCTATTTTTATATGATCCATGGAGTAAAACTGACGAGATAAATGTGCTAGGAATTACTCTGGTTTCTTGTTTTTAACACACCTTAAAGGGCACCGCACACGAGCGACAAAATCTGGGCGACCGCCTACGAGACTGGTGGCGCGACTAGACATCAGCCAATCAGAAGCGTCAAATCTTGTCGCTTTGGCGGTCGGAAGCCAAGTCGGCCGACAAATCGGTCAAAATTGTCGCTCGTGTGCGGTGCCCTTTAGATATTCAAGGCGGACACTGAACGCACCGCCCCCGCAATAGGTACACAAAGGGTCTTTCAGTTCATTCACCACGGATGACCAATCGCTGGGCCGCACGGTGTCTGCACCGCTCGAGACGTCTAGGCCTTTTCAGGCTATCTAGTCCAAGTGATCAATTTCATTCAACTGCCAAACCACAAGTCATTCATCGTCTGATCAGTTACAACATGTTGTCAACTAAATTCAATCCTCCCCCGCCCAATCTCAGCCTTGGCGTTTTACTCCAAGAGGCCTATTGTCATACTCAATGCATATTACGATGGAGGCGGTCTCACCACCTTGTGATGAAGGTGTGTTAAAAACAAGAAACCAGAGTAATACCGTTGGAACGAGGTTTCCCTTACGAAAATGCGACACGTGTAAATGACAGTACCATGTGGTAATGGGCGAATTTTACACATTTTTTGTGTACTTTACACATTTTTGGTGTAAAATGCGCCCATTACCACGTGGTAAAATGTCATTTACACGTGTCACATTATCGTAAGGGTATAGTCCTCGACCTTCATACACATATGATCGTTCGAAAATTTCCCATGACTAAGTAGTAAGAACTCAACTGACATTTCAAAAGATGAACGACTTTATGTCGGAGAGACAGAGACATTCAGTTATGTCGCCTTTGATTCACTGCTACGGGGAAACTCAATACGTATTCTCTGCTTATTCTGTCGCCAGATTTCCTTTGATCAGCGGCTCTGAGAGCAGGCAAGTGATGACACACGGACAGCTATTGACTTGTCCCTTGTAGGCGTGATGGGATTGCGTGTCCTGACTTGTGGTTGAAAGATAAGACCTTGAGTATGTAGACTCTCTTCGGTCCTAATTTCTGGTGTTTGCTGTCAAGACGTAAGACGTCTACGTACTCATAAAATCCTCTTTATTCTTCAGCACCACTGACCTTTAGGCTTCCTTTACATAGAAGTATACGGTATACGAAAACGCCGGTTAACAAAGGCTTCAAATGGATTCACGACGGTGAAGCCATTGTCAACCGGCGTTTTCGTATACCGTATACCTCTGAAAGCCTAAGACAAATATTCTCGATGAAATGAAAATGGGTTTTTGCGGCCAATTATCCAGTCGGAATTCAGAATCATCGCATTGTGATATGTTGATATCAAGGTTATGTAACCAGCATTTTACGGAACCTCCAAAATGTTAGCTTTGATTCATCAGCGCATGGTAAAACTTGGGCTTTAATTCCTCTGAGTAGGTCCAGCAGTTTCTGGAAAGTTGAACGTAAGAAGCACTCTCGCTCATTATATCCTGATGACGTTCCAAAAATACATGTGTACATGTTGACGTACATGCACATGTACAAAGGAGGATCGTTCTTCAAACTCAGATGCAGGAGCGTAGGCGGGGGGGAGGGGGTTCACTGGTTGCACGTGCACCTTCCCACAGCAGTAAACAGAGTTCCGCTCTGGGCAAGCAGAAAAAAATTAACCTATGTAATCGTGTAATTTAGGGCTAAGAATAGCACTGAAATCACGTCTCAGAGCATCTTGATTCCAAAATTTTCTGGCGGAGGCAACCCAGACTCCCCTCCAGAGCAAACCTTTGTTACTCTTCAGCATACTGTGAGACTTCATACCTATACGCTACAGGAGGAGTTCTGCTTTCACAAAAATGTGCACCTCCCTAGGCTCAGACCAGCCTACGCCATTGAGATGCACAAAACATCTCTCGAAGATTAAGCCTTGTTGCACTGGCAGCAGTTCGAGAGCACCTCTGTACATGTTCATGTCCGGAAGACATCACTCGTGCTAGTACCTCGAGTTTTCAGTGGGCGACATCTCCCCATTTTCAAGAAGAGAACAATTTGTCTCATATTCCTCGAGGCTCTTTTGCAGCCTATTAGTAGTACAACCGTTCGTTGTCACTGATGTGGGAGAAAGATGAAATGTCTGTACTGCCTGAGGGCTGTCCACCAGAACAGGAACTGGCAAATGGACTCCACGGTGATGTTGTTCAATTAGATGTGGTCTAAGAGAGGCGAGTTGTGTGGTACTATTTCTCATTATAGCGTCACTGTTCTGCGTTGTTACGTGTGCAGAAGGACATGCACGTTTTTCCAGCAGAAATCTCGATAGCGCATACTAGGGACGTTTAGAAGTCAAACGATAAACGTGAACTTTACGACAACGTTATTTTTCACACTTCACATTAAGCAAATTTTATACTGCATTTTAGTACAAAAATAACGTTGTCGTTAACGTTAACGTTTATCGTTTGATTTCTAAACCTCCCTATTACCACCACTTCAACGTACGTTCAGTTTGAATAGGGAGTTTAAGAAATCAAACGACAAACGTGAACTTTACGACAACGTTATTTTTCATACTACACATTCACTAGATTTTATATTGCATTTTCGGTACAAAAAAATAATCAAAAATAATAAGAATCTTTCTTACATCTACATACGAAGAATCACTGTGATAAAATTCAGCCAATTTTGAAAGACCTGAGTGATTTGTGAAATACAAAACTTTAAGATGAAATGGGGTAAACCAAGAATTTGTAATTCTCCAAGTTAATAAGTAGGATCATGACAGTACAGGGAGTGCAACTGGAGTATGCAACAGTCGCACCTGATTCACTGGATGTTCGTATTTCAGCAGGGGTTTGTGTGAGTGGATGAAGAGGAGCGAGGTAAAAACCCCTGCTGTGGGAGGATGGTGTATATTCGGCTGATTTCTTTGGCACAGGGCATGTTTTTCTCCGCTGGACGTTGTCTCCCATGTCCGTAAATATTGATCCGCGTTAGCCTGGGCTATTCATATTGGACCAGCTGTGCATTCCCTTACAGCTTTCCGGACCCGAGGCTGCGAGATCAGCAGCAGGCGGAAAGATATCGATATCCCCTCTGGGGCGTTTGATATAATCAGATGGAGTATTAATCTTCATTGGTATCACACTGACCAAGTACTCCAACCTGAGGAGGTGATCGTAGTCGTATTGGTTCTCGAGTGACCGGTGATAATGGACTCGAGGTTTCTAGGTTTATAGTGAATGTTAGATTGCCGACGATACGTGCTAACGCTAACAATAGGCTACTCAGTATTCGTTGGAGTAGCGTGGCTAACACATCTTATTCCCACAAAGGAAGTAAGAAATAAAAGTCGAAAATAAGAAGTGGGATATTTTGCACTTCTGTGTGAATTTTTCAATTTCTCAAATTGGGGTGAAATTTTTCCCATTTTGAGAAAGATCGCCCGAAAAATCAGACAAAATGTCATGTCATTTTAGAAAAATGTTCTCAAAATGGAAAAAATCCATCTCAATTTGCGAAATTGAAAAATTCGCGCAAAAGTGCCAACAGTAGGGAGTTTTCGCAAAGCCCCCGAAACGCCAACGCGAACGCCTATCCTTTTGTTCGGTGCTCTCGTCGTGCCATCGAACAATGGGTTGGGCGTTCGCGTTGGCGTTTCGGGGGCTTTGCGAAAACTCCCTAGTATATGTATTCTGACTTGTTAGTTTCCACTTTTATTTCTTACTCCCTTCCCAGTAAAAAGTGGCGTCCCTTTCACAATGAACACCAAAGTGAAGGGTTACTACAGCCAGCAGGCGATATCACAAGCGATCATCCCACCAGCCACTGCAGACTACATTTAGGCGACATTGGCTTGTTTGACATTGGGCGAACATCGCTGGCGAGAGGATTCCACGCATCACTGCCCATGCAGCGCACACCAGGGCCCGTATTCTAGAAGCCGCCTCAACTATAAAGCCTGGCGCACACGAGAGCTTCCTGCTTACGGAAAAGTTCATTCGTGGCATTTGCCTTAAGGAGGAAGCTCCCGTGTGCGGTGCGATTTACGACAGATTTTCGTCATTCGAGGCGCTGCAGCCAATATCAAACCAGTTTGATATTTTTCTCCACGCCTGCACGAAGCTTCGAATCGCGCCGCACACGGGAGCTTCCTCCAATGCAACTGCCACGAATGAACTTTTCCGTAAGCAGGAAGCTCTCGTGTGCGCCAGGCTTAAGGTCCACTTTGAGCTCTACCCTGGAAAGAATAGCTAAAAACCTTTGAGATAAGGAAGCTTCTAGAATACGGCCCCTGGGCCCATATTCATAAAACTGCTGAAGTCTAAGCGTAGTGTCACTTATCCTTTGTTCAAACTTTGATTTATAGATAGATTTGAACAGTGGATTTCTAGCATGCATTAGCACAATATCATGATCAACCTCGCCACCATGAATTGGCGCTATGTGTATACGGTGTACATTGATCGCGTCTGGAAACCTATAAACGAGGTTGCCTAAAGGTCAAAGGTTACGTTGGTCGCCACGAGATGGAAAACGTAATGCATACAGAGGCACTTTACATGTAACTTGAGAAAGTCATCAAAATATGTTCGACTTGTTTCTCGCGTCTCAGTTATGGATCCGAAAGCATGAAAATTAAACCCCGACTTGAACGAACATTCGTGCGCCGGGATTACGAGATCAATATGGGGATTGCAATTTGATTGATTGCCTGATTGGTCGGCTAATCAGAATTAGAAGGTCAAAGGTCAAACAGAAATGACGGCAAAGGATCAAGTCTGTCATCTTTTATTTCCTGTACATTTTTTAGGAGACGTGTCTGTGACCAGCAAATTCAACATAGGAATGTGCTTGAAGAGAACAGGGATGGACTAATGAGGATCCAGTGTGCCCTTGATTGTGATCCCCATTGCTAGATGCTTGGCACCAACAGCCACAAATTCCAGAAAGTGCTTACGTCCGCCGACGTGTAGTGTAAAATGCCCTCTGCTCAGGCGTGGATCCAGAGGGGGGTTTGGGGGTCGTGACCCCCCCCTGCTCTCCACCACCAATTGGTTTTTTCTTTTCATTAATTTGCGGCAATAAGCAAAAAATGCAAAAACAAAGCTTCTGTACCCAGATGCTAGGAAATCGCGTCTACTGCCTTCTAGATTGCAAGATTTTCTGGGGGAGCCCCCAGACCTCCGTTGCCCCCCCCCGTTGGCGCTGCTTCTTCGGCGCCCGCCTGCAACGACCCCCTCTGCTGGATCCGCGCCCGCTGCTCTGTATGTACATGTATTCTGATTCGAGCTCTGTATGCCGTTTTTTTTCGATGTGTGCTGAAAACTAGGTCTTGATTCTTTGCATTTTCCCTTGGACTTTGAAAATAGCGTAAATTGAATACAGGGGAGAGGGGCTGGTGGGACACTGCCTTCCAAGTGTATCAGTAGATCTACACGTGAGATGCCTCCACGACGAGTGGGATACATACATGTAGATCTTGACTGCTACATCAGCAGTTAACAACAAGGAGGAATACATTAGCGAAAAATGAAGAAGTACGAAATTACCACTATTCAGTGTTCTCAGCAGGCATCTTTGCCTTGTTCGTTACGAGCACTTTTTTATGGATATCTTGTATTGGATCGGATTCTTCTACAAGTGCCGAACATAAAGCATTACTTCACTTGGTAAGAATGGAAGAGGCCATATATCTAGTTACTCATGTTGCTCACGACTTGGATGGGGTCTTTACAGCCATGTAAAATAGCTTGCTTTCCAAAGGCACCGCGGCATACGGTCCCATGCGAAGATCGTGAAAAGGATGATTACTCCCTTATCAGGTGCATTTGAACCAGTGACCTGCTGCTTGCTAAGCGGACATGATCGATGGTAACCAGTCCATGAGTAGGATTTTTCATCGCCAACCCAGAAATGAATCTCCGATCTCATGAATATCTTAAACTAAAAGTACGTTTTTCAAAATGACAGCAAAGACCAGAATG
>NMRB01002126.1:0-16744 GCA_002633025.1 Notospermus geniculatus | reverse complement strand
AGCGTATCATGTAAGACCGAGAGAGTTATGGTGCCTCTTGAATTTTTAAATTTCCACTTCGTATCTTCGAAGTGGAAACGAAAGATAAATTCCAAAGATTCATACGGTGAAAGACGCTCTTTAGCAGGCGATAGGCCTATTTGTGGTACAGAGGCAAAATGACGTACATACGGCGGACGTACAGCTACTTTTATATCCGCCGTATAGTACAATGGATCATCCTCTGGACGTCCGGTGTACGTATGGCTTACGTACGGAAAAATATGTCCGCCGAGTATATGCCGTACGTGCATACGTACGACATACGCCATATATCCCGCGTACATACGACGACGTACATACAAATTGAATCTAGCTTCTTTTATATACGGTATATATACGCAACCAGGACTGGCGGACGTACATGTATGCCGTATACATGTATACGCCAAACGTCCGCCAGATGTACGTCAATTTCCCTGTGTACTAACAAAAATATGGTGTTATATATTTTTGGTACTAACCATCTCCTGAAATGTACATGTACATTACGTCATGGAAATGAAGTCCAATTTCGTATTTCGTACTTCGTGCCGGTGTAACGTTTTTCAGTGAGGCCCGTGTCAGTGTGACATCACAATAGATTGACGGAATAAGCCGCGACTTGACAATGAACGACACACAGAAAAACAGCGAGTCTGTTGACAGTGTGTTCCAAACAATGGAAGCCACACAGAAAAACGGCCACACTGAAAATCGTTACACCTGGACTTCGTGTTTCGTCAGATTTGCGAAACCTCTCCGTCTGACCAAAGCCTCTAATGCAGGCAGATTTGAAAAGAGAGGATATATTACATGCGACATGCCTTTCTTGCTTCTGTTAAAAAGCTAGTATTTCATTGTGATCAAATTGTAAAATTTTCCCGATATGTCATGGAGCTGCATTCAATGGACACTTTTCTTTGGATTAATATTACAATGTACGCTGTGAGGTTCAAATTTCCTGAAGCCACCAAAGGTTATGAACAACGAAGTCAACTCCCGGGAAATGTGAAGAATGAATAATCTAATATTTTCCAAGACAACTTTAAAAATCTTCATGCGTTCATCCCTTTGACTCAACAACAACCGCAGGAAACGCTGTTCAAAAGGAATTGGATTCCTCTGAAGTACGGAAATCTACCACGACCGAAATACATTCGCGTAGGCTACCACCACTCACACTCCAGCCCGCGGAAGCGCCTTAAAGGCCAAATTCATAGATTCAAATCCTCCAAGACCAGTAGGCAATGAACGGAAAAGCTTTGATATTTTTTCTCTCGCTGAATATGAAATAGAAACGGGTTTCTAAGGTCCCGTTCCGCAATCGGCGGGAAAGCACGAATTTGGTTTTTCAGCTGTGAGTAACATTACACGGATATCAGAGAGATCACCTCTGAGAGCCATGGCTTTTGGTTAAAACTATGATACGTACCTCATCTCTGCGAGGTTTAAGTTCTCGACAGGGCTCACAGATATGTACGATTTCCTAAATCAAAAGACCGGGTTTTTTGCACGGCAGCTGTGTAAAGGCTCGTTTCCACAGACGCGTTTCACGCTGCGTGATGCGTCAAATCTTTTGTTATTTTCCGCCGCTCTGCTTCCAAACAATGGGCGAAGCGTCAAAACGCTCACGCTACCGCTTCTGTGGAAACGGGCCTTAAAGCCTTGTTCACACTACAGGCGCGGTGCGATGCGAAATTTTGCGTGCCTGATTGTTTCCACTGTAGCTGTTCACACTTGCGTTGCGACGCGATGCGGTAAGAAGCGGTAGGACGCGACGAGCGATTCCCACCGCCCCGATCGCTCCTGCAGTATTTTTCCGCGTCGAATCGCCTGCCGCGTGAGGATACCGGCGTATCTGGCACAATTTGAATGACATGAAGGATGTCACTTCCGCTGATCATGACACCGCACGCAACCGCGTCGCGCCGCCCCGTGCTATGTCAAAACTGACACCGCTTGGCGATTTTTTTCAACGCATCGCACCACATCGCTAGTGATGTGAACAAGGCATAAGAAAAATTAAAGCCACTGGCATGACTGGATGCCGTAAGATATATATTGATTGATTGAAATAGGATGTGCATGTTAAGGATGTCAAGTGGTCCTGAAACCGGATCACTGATTGGCTAGCTAGTTTGACGAGACGTGCACTGAGTGACACCTATTGGTCATATGCTGAGAATCGCGTGAACCGAAGCAGTTTCGGAGGGCGGAAAATACGGGGAGCGGTTCGAAATGCATAGGAGTTTAGTGTGATGCCAGTTTTAGCTTAAGGAATTGATACTGAACTGGAGGTATTGGTCGTCTCACCAAACCCGCGAGGGTGGAGCTAAAATGCGACCTAAACGCGAGGTGCTTCGCCGAGGGTTTAGGTTGGAATGACAGCTCCACCCAAGCGGGTTTGGTGAGACGACCAATACCGACAGTGAGGTATCATTTTCTATTCTAAACCACCTTTCCATAAAACCTCTCTGGCCCTAAACATTCATATTCAGTTCAGTGCAATTTGATTGCAAATATTTCTGGGATGTTCAGAGGCAATCCGACCCCGGCGGTGTAATGAAATCTAATGTTCCCGATACCAGATGTCCGCTTCTTTTGTTCAGGGGACATCTCGTGACAGAAGTTCCTGTCCGTTAGTGTCCGGCCTATTGTAGTTGCCGCTTTTTCCGTCAGGATCTTTTGTTGGGGGACATCTCATATCGGGGTACATGACATTCTACTACACCGGCATGCGGCTACGTCGATGACGCGACGGCAGTGAATCACGCACTGTGTAACAAACATGTACATGTACATCGTGCCTACATCGTGTACATCCGTGTGCAGCGCTAACAGGAAACGGGGGGCAGTGAAAAACATTACACCTGTACCTGAGCAACTGAACAAGCACATTTTCTGAGGGATAGAGGGTTGACCTTTCTTCAAAATGAGAAATCAGGATTTAGCCGAACGTGCCATATCAATATCGATTGGCATCGTCAGAGAGTGTAATTCATCTTCACGATGATAATCGAAACGGAAATTTTAACGATGGACTGACAAGTTAATTTGGTCACTTGTCAATTTAAGGAGGAGTATTGTGACTCCGAAGCAGATCAATGCACCGGTTGATTATCGAGCTTTGAACCAGAAATCGACCAGAAAATTTATAAGTTAAGAAAAATCTTAGTGGAGAGCTTCGCGCCAAATACGGCAGTGTCAGCTCTGTGGATAAACTCCGTATGCAGTTGTGTGCCGCGCCCCCTTCGGTTTACCCGCTCTCCACAACTGCTTTACTTGGATACCTACATATATGTTCGCCGCGTTTTATCCACAGATGGCACTCAGAACACCAATGAGAGCGCCCAGCGACCCGTAACCAAGCAAGACCTGTGACACTTTTTCATTGGCTGATGAGCAGGCCATGTGATCATCTAGTAGCAAGAACGAAACAGGCAAGATGGCTGCGCCCATTACCTATCAAACGATAGGAGAAATAAAGGATAAATTTAAATTGACATGAAAAAACACCAGAAGGAAGCGTTGAATAGTTTATTTCCAACGGAAGGACATTTTGTTGATCATGTGACCAGCATCGTCTCGTTGCTAACGGGCCAAAGAGTTCTGAAAGCAGCGTGCTGATTGGCCACAAAAATTGCGCGAAACTCCAGCGCCATCTGTTGACCAAAAGCGGCGAACACAAGTGAAGCAGTTGTCATGGTTGTGGAGAGCAGATAATCCGGAGGGGGTGCGGTACACAACTGCGTGGACAGTTTTCTCTGTGGACAGCATTTGGCGAATAATAGAGAAGGAAGAAATCGGAGTGCTCAGAGGAAATTGCGGTATTTGGCTCTCGGTCTTTTTTCCCGACTGTTGAGGCGGAATAGTCCCCCCAATTTTCTCCGCATCGAGGAAAAGGCAACTCTGATAGATGACGCATTTCCTGTCGAAATGAGAACTATGTCTACCAAGCGCCCCAGGCCGGCACCTGGGTAAGTGATTGTAAATGCCTTCGTTAGTCAGGACTAAAGCCGCCCACCCGTGGCAAGGGGTAGACTCAAAATGTCATCGCCAAGAAAGCGACCGATAATGCCGGAAAATGCCCCAGGATTGCCGACGTACGCACCACTAAGAATGCCATAAACATGTCAATTAGCTCGACATGTATCAAAGGAACGACATTCGGAACTACTGCAGCATTGCTTTCACGAATATATGGGCTCGCAAGAAAAATCCACCTGCTCTGTACTTGAGGTTTCCTGTTATTGCACCTAACCTGAGGCATGAACCTGACGCTATTACTTGGAACACGACGCTGTTTGATCCATCTGGCGATTTACTATCATAAAACTGACACCATGTCGTTTGCTTCTACAAAAAACTTTTCGTCTATGCTGCAGGTCGTTTCTAAAAAAAGACAAAGGATTCTTTTTCTTGAAGTTATGGAAAATCGCTAGGAGAATGCACTGGATGGGCCTGTCTTCAAAGCAACGCAAAAACTGACATTGCACAATCTTCTTTGAAATTGGAGAGCCGTGGAAGACAATTGCGCGAGACGTGATATTTGATTGTGTTGTCACTGTGAACATAAGCAATTTACTTACAGGAGGTGGAATTATAGAACATGTTTCCTTCAAAAGAACGAGCAAGCACAAAAATTGACACACAAAATGATAAATATCAAGAAGTCAACTTCCAGAATCTTGCAAATTTTCGACCCCAACCGGGGTCTTCCTCAGGCACTTTTCAGTTGGAGAGACCAGAAAAGGCTGTTATTGACTGTTATTTTCTTGTGTTCTCTATCAGATTTCTCTTACTGAAACGTCATGGTCTCTCTAAAGGCCCGTTTCCACTATAGCGGATTCCGCCGCGTCTTGCGGCGAGCGGAGCGGTTTTCACAGGCATTGGGATAATCAATAGGCCATTGTATTGTTACACCATCGAAGGATTATCCAAAGCCCTGTGAAAACCGCACCGCTCGCCGCAAACCGCCGCGGAATCCGCTATAGTGGAAACGGGCCTTAATGCTGTCTTTTGGAAATACATGACTGATAAAAGGGAATGCTAGAATAGGTTGCACCGGTTTCATGAGAACTGTTTCTTGATAGAAAGCCCTTTTAAAAGTGTGGTGATAACAATGTACATTAACACGTTGATTTGGTATCCAAGGTATATCCCCTGAAGTGAAAGCGGCAATGCCTATCTTAATGCTGCTGGGCATACAAACACTTAGGAGAATGTAGTACTATCTGCACTGTCAATCAAATAAAGCAATCAATCAATCAGAATTTATGGTGTCAATATCAACTGAACTAATCACAGACACTCGAACGTGACCAAGAAAAGATATGCCATTCATTCAATGGATTCCCGGACAGACCGCTGCCCACGCGAGAAGGAAGATTGGGGAGAGTGCTGGTGTCTGGTGTCTCTTGTGATCCAGGGCCCATATTCATAAAACTACTTAAGTCTAAGTGTGACACTTATCCTTTGTTTAACACAAAAGATAAGTATCACATTTAGACTAAAAGCCACACTGTATTGAATTCAGAAAGTGCTTACGTCCTCCGACGTTAGTGTAGTGTAAAATGTACTAAAGTTTGGCAACATCTAACTTCGACCCAATGGAATGCGGAAGTTAGGCAATACATGTATATTACAGTAGTTGGGTTTCTCACCAATCTTTAATCACACGCAACTCTTGAATAACGAGGGACAGGGTGATCAGACTATACAAACAGACTTTAATGGTGCCCAGTAGTGTGAAACGGATCGTCACCGGTTACCCAGGTCGAATGAGTTAATTGGAAACCACAAATTCATGTCTCATTTCTGACTACCGCATTCCATTGGGTCGAAGATAGATGTTGCCGGACTTTACATGTCTGCTCTATCTGAATAAATAGAGCTCTGTCTGCACTTTTTTATGTGTATTGAAAAATCAGCTCTTGATTCTTTCAAGTACGTATCCGGCAAGCATTTTTTAGCTCACCTGTGGTGAGCTTATACAATGGCTGTGCGTCCGTCGTCCGTCGTCGTCGTGGTCCGTCGTTGTCCGTTAGCAGGGCACGTTTCGTAACCGCTGGGGCTATTGATCTGAAACTTGGTACATATATACCCCTAGGTCAGATGACCTATGACAACAAGTTTCGGTCCGATTCGATTCTTGGCTTGGCCACCAGGTGGCTAAAACCGAAAACACAAAAAGTGCAATAACTCCTGAACTAATGACAGGATCATCTCCAAATTTTTATCATAGGTGTATCTAATGAGGATACATAACATATATAACAGGTTTTTGATTTGACCTACTTTTCAAGGTCACAGAGGTCAAAGTTCAAAATTTTTCCTTTTGGTGGCACGTTTCGTAACCACGGGTGCTATTGACCTGAAACTTGGTACATATATACCCCTATGTCAGATGACCTACTACACCAAGTTTCGGTCCGATTCGACTCTTAGCGTGGCCACCAGGTGGCAGAAACACAAAACACGAAAAGTGCAATAACTCCTGAACTAATGACTGGATCACCTCCAAATTTTTATCATAGGTGAATCTGCTGAGGGTACATTACATATATAAAGGAGTTTTGGTTTGACCTACTTTTCAAGGTCACAGATGTCAAAGTTCAAAATTTTGCCTGTTGGTGGCACGTTTCGCAAGTGCTTGGGCTATTGACCTGAAACTTGGTACGTATACACCCGTATGCCAGATGACCTATGACACCAAGTTTCGGTCCGATTCGATTCTTGGCTTGGCCACCAGGTGACCAAAACCAAAGCTCAAAGCCTAGTAACTCCTGGACTGTTAACTGGATTGTCTCCAATTGTTTGTCAGAGGTGTATCTAATGAGGATACATGACATTATGAAAAGAGTTTTTGATTTTATCTACTTTTTACAGTCACAGAGTTCAAGTTCCAAATACATGTATAGCCATTTTAGTGGCATGTTTCATGGCTATATGGCCCTATTCTAACATGGTGTGATCATCTATGTGTACTGTAGAGCCAATTTTTTTCCAATTGGAATGCAATTAGTGGTTACCAGGCAGCCGTCTTGGAAAATCGACTTTGGCATATGTCATAAATTCTCAAGCTAGAATGTTTTGACCTTGAAATTTTGACCGTAAATCATGACCCTGCAACTCACGGCCTGGAGCATTTCGATTTTACATTTGTCATTTGTTCTTTTGGTACGTTCACACAGGTGAGCACATGGTCCATGGACCATTTCATTGGGACCTTCACGAGACTATGAGACCTCTACCTGCATTCTCCTAACACTTTGAAGATAGGGCAAAATTCAATACTGTGGGGCTTTAAGTTTGTTTATGAATATGGACCCTGAATTCCGCAGACGTGGTTCGGAACTGGCAAAAGTCCTATCCCACATGGAGCGTGACTGTTGCGTGACTGTTTCAACAGCAGTCTGTCCGCTGAACGCAAGGATCAGTCATTGGACATTACTTTGCAAGAAGGTCAATGCACTTCCTTGCATTAGAACATGACATGACTTACCCTTGACGTCATAATCTAATGTTAGCTTTCCTAATAGGAGTCCTAAACTGCACTGATTGGCCAGTAATAGATTCTGAACTTCAATCAGGTCCACGTCTGCTTCCACATGATAGACCATGGTCTACAAGAATAAGCTATCATCTGAAATCGAAAGTTAGCCAAAAGGTGTCTGATTATTCCAGCAGATCAATGAGCCAATGGGGATCCTACATAGCTACGATAGAGGGCAGCACACCGAAACCAGGTCCTATACAATGGACGTCTTTTGTGTGGGAATTGATCGGGACGGGGATGTCAGTTTCATTTCAATAGATTTAACCACTAGTGACACCTATTGAGGCAGTGGGCTGACGCAGTCCCCATGGTAGTCATGGTAGTCAATTACTTCTTTGCACAAGAACATGATTTGTCAAATTATAACTACATGTACAGATACAACTGATGCCATGATTTAATTAGTTTGGTTCCCGAACTCACCGCTAGGCGCAGAAGAGTTCGGTAGTGGCCTCGTTTGACCTTGACTTCACACACACCAAAATCTGTGTGTCTGACGTTACAGAGGATTTCCGTCCAAGAGCAGGGAGTCATTTCTGCCTAGACTGGTACCCGGTCTTCTGGGCAACTTGCATTCGAAGACCGGCGGAAGCAACTGATTTACGGCGGATTCCCGACGAGTGACGTCATTCTACAGCTCGAAGAGCAATAGACCGACGCCGAGCTAAATATAGACCAGCGGGCGCCATGATGGTTTTATGCTTTTGCTTGCGTCTGTCCTAGTATTTTTAATCAGGACAGTGTTCGCTCTGATTTCTGCCCACGTGCGATACGAGGGATTCCCCGCCCGTGTTGTTATAAACTGAAGAGGTCAAGGTCAAGGTCAAACGAGGCCGCTACCGAACTCTTCTGCGCCTAGCGGTGAGTTCTGGAACCAAACTATGATTTAATCAAATGTCAACTGACGACTGCAGCGATTGGCTAGTTAATAATTTCTCAACTCCACACAGATCTTCCGACACTGCTTTTACACTTTTAGACCACGCTGACAATAGAAATGAGAGCGTGACAGTTATTCGTATAGAGAGATAAGATGATCCAAGTCGAGGGTGGCCAAGAAGTCTGATTATTGCAGTAGATAAGCCCAATGAGGCAAGGAATTGGTCATCTGATGCGGAGAATCAGAATTTATGGATTGGTCACGCCGTAGATGCAGAAAAGCAAAGGGTCAAGAATGGCATTTCGTGGCTCGAGATTCCAATCATACAATTCACATGCGGTCGATCAGAAAATGTAACCCAAGATCCTTGTCGTCTCGGGGGACAAACACCAATCTCTGCATTCATTCGAATTGGCTGAATCGAACCGGTGATCGATGCAATAAGCAATCAATATTGTTTTGTCAGATTTGTATTAGGACGGAGTTTGCACGCTGTCTTGTCTGGATTTACGATGTTGTTGTTTTTTATAGGGAAGCAAGTGGAATTTCAGACGTGTAATGATTTGTCCCAATGTTTGAGATGAGCGTCACGTCAGCAGCTAAAAAAATATTAAATCAAGATCTGAGCGCTAAATACGGCATTGTTGGCTTCATAGAGGTTTTTCACGTGACGTCACATTTCCATGACGACACGATGCCGCCATATTGACCCAATCTCGTACACAGAGATTCGTTACGCTCGAGCCGAGGGTGACGGTCCTCCACTAATCTCTGGAGACGGCTGGCCATTTCACGCCTTACTAGTCCATGGGCTAGGGGGGTTCCCGTGTGCATAAGATGTACCCTAAGTTACTCTACTGTTTCTGAGAAACAGTATCCATATTATAAGAAAATCTTGGGTAGACTTTCTCAAACCCGGCAGCAAGTGAGAAAGAGACCCCTATAGTTAGGGTACTGGAAATAAAAAAGGGGTCAAAAATATGATATCATCAGATCATATCAATATTGGTGTCAAAATGTAGGTCTGTGCGTGTACTTCAAGGAAGTATGCATCCCAAAGCCAGATCAGGTCCTTGTTCGCCTACAAAAGGGGTTAAAAAAGGGAAAATCCCAACTTTGACCCCTTGCCATTGGCTTCAGAGGCAACGTCAGCCGATAAAAGTTGATCATTTCCACTCAGATAAGTAACACCTACATTTTGATACCCATCTTGACACCATGATCTATTCGGGTATACACAGACCCTTTTTTCGACCCTTTTTTAGCTGTTTTGACCCTTAAGGACCTTGGGCCAAAGTAACCATGTCAAGATGGGTATCAAAATGAAGGTATAACTTATCTGAGTGTAATTGATCAACTTTTATTGGCAGACGTTGCCCCTGAAGCCAATGGCAAGGGGTCGAAGTTGGATTTTCCCCTTTTTTAACCCCTTTTGTAGGGGCTCACGGGCCAAATCTGACTTTGGGGCGCATATTTTCTTGAAGTACACTCACAGACCTACATTTTGACACCAATATTGATATGATCTGATGATATCATATTTTTGACCCCTTTTTATTTCCAGTACCCTAACTTTAGGGGTCTCTTTCTCACTTGCTGCCGGGTTTGAGAAAGTCTACCCAAGATTTTCTTATAATATGGATACTCCCCTCTCAGAAACAGTAGAGTAACTTAGGGTACATCTTATGCACACGGGAACCCCCCTAGCCCATGCATTATACGTGCGATTTGTTGCATCGTGCAATTTTAGACCGAATTTTAACCGCAGATCGAAGAGTCGCTATCTCTATCGGGAGTACAACTCGAAACCTCAGAGGTAACAGGCGCCGATGTTTTTTTCGCCAGTCTGACAGCCCTGCGAGAATCTGCAGGCATTAGGGAAGTTTCGAAATCAAACGATACACGTAAACGTGAACGACAACGTTATTATTGTACCGAAAATGCAATACAGAATTTGGTTAATGTGTAGTACGAAAAATAACGTTGTCGTAAAGTTCACGTTTATCGTTTGATTTCGAAACCTCCCTATCGAGGTTATTTTCACGTACATGTAGTTCATGTAGCTGATGGAGACGTTCAGTGGTGGTCATCACAGTCATACATGTACTGTACGTGTATCTCAGTGCAAGAACAGTAATCCTCCTCAGCAAAGGTTGTCATTACAGATCTACAATGTATGTCGCCTTTTCTTTGTCAAGGGATTATTAAATGCGAGAATAACAACGAAAGATTACATGTACCTCTAGCCACATCATATCACCACAGGCGAGGGTCTTTATTTTTAGGACATTTATTCTCAGGACGATTGTATGCGTACATGTATGTATATTCACGTTTGCGCTGGTGTGGGGGTTTAGGGTTAGGTATGTCGAAACAGAATTAACTGAAGCTGTTTCTCCAAATCTGATAACACGAATTTGAATGGGAAAATTTATTGACTATATATAAGGCTTTTTGTAACATCTTGGTAAAAGGCACCTTCACCTCTGGGATCTCTTCTACATCGCGCCTGAGGAAGACCCCGATTGGGGTCGAAAATTTTGCGAAATATAGTGATCCAGGTGTGAAGGGAAAGAACGTCCTAGGAAAAACTGTCCGGGGAACAAAAGATCATATTGTTACATTCTAATCTCTGACAATTGGTTTCTTTACCCATGCCGCTTATTCCGTCATTCGAACAATAGAAGTGGACACTTTTTACAGGGGGACACTTTTTACTGCTACACCTGACTACGGTTGAGTTCAAATCATGACCATTTTGGGAAGAACATGAATTAAAGCAGTCTTTGAAAGTGATTTCGGATTATCTGTCACCAGGCAGAAGTTGTAAAAAAAATGGTCCATAGCGCACTTCACTAAATGCATTCAGACATGTATCCTTTAGGGCGACTGTGTTTTAAAAAATGTCAAGGGTCTCGACTCTTCGCCTCAGTGCTTTCAGCATCAACACATTTGGCATTTCCTGTGACAGTCGAAAATCAAACGCCGAGCAAAATTCACTAGATTTTGCGACTAATGAAATTAGGCGCCGCCAGGAATTCTCCTTGACGTTGAGTTATGCAATTTGATATTCAGCTACAGTGGTCTCATCAATGAAAGCATCGAAAGCTGAATTACGGATGGAGGTGTGGTATTAAAGGAAGTTCACTAGCAGAATCTAAGCAATTTGGAGTTTGCTAAATAATTCCTTTATCTAATAAGTTCTGTCGTCAATTAAGGGTGGAATTCTGAGCCTGGATATTAAATTACTGCTAATTTACATCAAAGGCAGAAGGCCGGAGTCAAATGAAGGGTTAAAAACAGAGCATAAGGACGGTCCTCCTGTGTTTAGATTTCTGTAAGTGAATGATAGCAGATAAAGGTAGAGAATGGCGGCCATCTTGAAATCCAAGATGGCGGCCAAAAACGCGGACTAAAAATTGGCAACAATGTATTTCTGAATGTACAGGCATTGACAGATGTTTATCTACACTTTGTATCTTGAATATTTCAAATACCACCGAACCAAATTTGATGCAGTTTGTTGCATATGAAAGGAAAACCTGTTGGTCACATTTCTGCATCAAAATTTTGGGAATTTCGAAATATCAAAATTATGTAATTGCTTGTCAGAAAAAATCTCGAAAATCAACACCTTTTATTTTGTGATTATATTTTTATTTTTATAGTGTTTCTGACAGAATGGAAGTTTCTAAGGACTTTGGTGCTGGTTTCATCAAAATCTGTCGAGTGGTTGCTGAGATATTTGAGATTATCAATATTTTGAGATTTTGAGATTTTCACGATTTTTCACAAAATTTTGGTGTCAGTAGATAGAGCTGACCTCAAATCATAAAATTATGGAAATTTTGGATGATTCGCATAAACTGGTTAGAATTTACACACATTTTTCAAAATATCAACATTTTGATATTACGATATTTCTGCACAGTTAACCCAAAAAAGTTTCAAAATAACGTAAACCTGTTATCTGATGTTAGCTTTATCCAATGGTATGAAAATTTCTTGAAAAACGCGAAAATCTCAAAATATCAAAATTTTGATAATCTCAAATATCTCAGTAACCACTCGATAGATTTTGATGAAACTAGCACCAAAATCCTTAGAAACTTCCCTCCTATCAGAACTACTACAAAAATCAAAATATAATCAAAAAATAAAAGGTGTTGATTTTCGAGATTTTTTCTGACAAGCAATTACATAATTTTGATATTTCGACATTTCCAAAATTTTGATGCAGAAATGTGACCAACACGTGTTCCTTTCATATGCAACAAACCGCATCAAAATTGGTTCGGTGGTATTTGAAATATTCAAGATACAAAGTGTAGATAAACATCTGTCAATGCCTGTACATGTACGTTAAATTTGCTGCAAGAAAATCACTATTTCCCAGACTGTTCCAGAAATGGTCACCAAGGCCATTTTCGGTACACAAGCCGATGGACTAATAGTAAAAATCGTGACAGACCTCCTGAGCATGCAGTCTTTCTGTACCCCCAGGGCAGTTTTCGCCCGTCATTTAGATAGCCCCCTATGGAAAAATGGCGCCAGCCATAATGTTCGGCTTTGTCCATTTTGGGAGATCATTGCAGGGGAAATGTTAATCAGAACTCCGATGGGTTTTTTAAAAACGAGTTATTCCCCCGGGGTGGGTGTGTTGGCCGATGTCGCTGAGAGAGTGGGATAACCTTTCAGACTTGAATAATTCAGCAACGTACCGGTAGCAGAATAGGAGCTGTCAGTCAGTTAACCAATAGGTGTCACTACGGCCCAATCCAATGCCTAGCTAGACTGGTACCCGGTCTTAACTATTTTACATCGGACTTGTGCATATGTTAGGACCGGGCGTGCCTGTCGCGTTCGTGAATCTGATTGTTCAGTGCTGGCGCAGGTGGCAAGTATAGGACATGTAGGAACTAATACGTTGATACTTTTCTATTTTCAACCCCTTCGTGATTGGTGGATTTGCTGGGTCAAATGTAGGTCGCCTTCTATTTGCATTCCAGTACGTCAGCCGTATTGAGAATTGAATAAATTTACATTATTTCCGTAAAATTTCCAAGTGACGTCACTGCCTAAATTCCTCCACAGATGGCGGTCAATACTGGTCCTACCAAACAAGCCACGTCCGACTGCAGCGCGCAGGTTGGTAGGATCAGGTACTAGTCTAATGCCTAGCGGACCCAATTCATAGATATCAAGAGAATTTTTTCTTTTGTATTACATTGTAATCCGCTAGAATTTTGCTGCCATCATTTGGCAATAAGCGCGGCTGACTGCTCCTGTTGCTAGCGTCGCAGATCAAGTCAGTGAGAATCGCTGATGTTCATAAAAAAGTAGCAAATGCTTTTACACATGTACATGTACACATACTTCAATTTTGCAGTATGGACTTTGCTGTACAAATCGTAAGTAAAAGCACCTGCTACACGCAACTTTTATGAATACCAGCCATTGGGTCATATCAAAAATATATATATATTTTTGGTCATATGAATAAAGACTAGTAAATGCCTTTACATGTACTTGAATTTCGCAATATAAATACACTAGGCAATGCTGTACAAACCTGAAGTAAAAGCATTTGCTAGTCGTTATTCATATGACCTATTATCTCACTGTGGTGATCTCACGAACATGAATTTGTGTGTGTGCTGTCAGCTTTGCAAACAAACTAAGATTTCGCACTTTCTGGCCCTGTGGTTGGTGCTAATATACCCTCACTGATCGTTCAACAACGCGTCGCATCTCCAATCGTCTACCAACTCCTGCAAGGCACTTCTTTCCGAAGCATAAATCGGACAAAATGCCTGCGGTCGTTGCTAAATGGAATTCGAATTACACTTTGATTCTATCCCAAGAGCTAGCGCCTCAGGGCGTTCAATCCCATTATCGGGCTGTAACTATCAATTTGCAGGCATAAATTGGAAGGAAAGGATTCGCACTGATTATAAGAAATGTTCCCGTGATGCGTATATGATGCTATAACACGATAACACCATCTTGCTGTTTTTCATCACGGGTAATGTGACATCTGGTTCCTGATAGAGCTAAGGTTACAGATCTATGCCGAGTTTCAGGTACCGGTACGGCATCAAGTCTTGGTCATGTATCTCTTTTTGTTTCAAAACGAGTGGTGTTGATCGAAAACTGAGACTGCGACATGTCAAGTGGGGACTTCGCAAATCTGACGAAACACGAAGTACTGGTTCGAGAAGGTTGGTGCCACAAATGTCCCTGCTGCCAGTGCGTCTTTTAGCATATCATGTAAGACCGAAATATAAAAATATTATTGCACACATAAAACTTATGACAACGGAATATATTTACCATTCAAAAATACAAAATAAAAAAAACAAATTTTAAAGAACTAATTTTTCATATCAAAATGAAAATATCAGTTGAACGATATTATCTCAGTAAAGAAATTTATTATGAAAAATGGGGTAGACAGATTATACAAGTTTTCGAGCTAGGGAAATGATTGTCCACTGATGCACTTTGCACACTGCATTCTATTTCTACACTGAAAAAAAAAATCCACAAGGTGCTTTTCCTTGTAATGTATTGGTTTAAACCTACTGTAGATAGTTTTTCATTTTTTGTGGAAATAATATATAAACTAGAAATTGACTTGCGAGTCAATTTGAAGACCGCCTTTGAAAATTCACTGAATGAATTTTGTAAATATGTTAGGGCAATGGAAACGGATNACGCTGCAGCGTCATGCTCGACGTCGTGGTGACGCTGCGTTCTTAGGCCCGACGTCATGGGTTGTTGACGTCATGGGCAAAGGTAAAATGCGTTAGGACAACAGACTTCATCTAATTAAACAGTTCATTGTTGGCGGATGACCCCCAAAATCAATAGTTTCCGTGTAACATGCATATCCACAACTCCTGAAAGTTTCATCGCGATACGTGGCGTATTTTTTGAGTTATCCTGCCGAAACCACAGATTGGACGGAGAGATCGAGAGATCGAGAGAGAGAGAGAGATCGAGAGAAATCCAGTGAAACCAATGAAGACCGCCACCTTGTGAGGTGGTGGCGGTCTTAATTACAAAAAAATGTAAGACCGAGAGAGTTACGGTACACCTTGAATTTCGTATCTACGAAGTGGAAACGAAAGATAAATTTCAAAGTTTAATATATAGCCTACCGTAACCCTATCGGTCCAATGTCATACGTTAAAAGACGCTCTTGCAGCAGGCGATATTTGTGGTACCAACCATCTCCTGAACGTCATAGAAATGAAGTCCAATTTCGTATTTCGTACTTCGTGTTTCGTCAGATTTGCGAAACCTGTTGCTGACCATCTGATTAGAACTTTGCTTTGCAATTTCTTTGTGTACTTGCATGCCTTGGTATCCTATTTTGTCGGGTGCAGACGATAGCTCGAGTACCTGTTATGAGTTAAGGGCGAGCCATTGTTGTGAATTTTTGGAGCATTGGAAATAAAACTTGTCAAAATACCATAAAAGTACAAGTTGTATGACGAAAATGAAGGCACCTGCGGGGTCTATCAGTCGAAAGGAATTGAATGAGATACATCTTAGAATGCACTAATTAGCTACTAAAGCTGAAACAAAAGACTAGTTGTCGGAACACTTTCCCAAGAAATGGCACACTTTGAAGATCAAACAACATGCGTATCGTTAAGTTCGTCGTTTTTTTCTACCCAGTCCACCCCGTTCGGTAGCATTATTTTCAACAGACATAGAGTACTCCACAAGTGAACTGCATGAATCCTACCAATTTTCTGAGTTGAAAATGGTTAGGCGATACCCTATAGTCTCCCACCGATGTCCCAGCGGGTATGGGCCCGCTGTTCGTCCGGCAATCCGGCGATTTTGCAAATTAAGCAAGGTTCATTGGCACAAGGAATTGGTCCGGTTCAGGTCCGTAAAAAATCTATCAAATGGACTTCAGCGTTGTCGTATCCGGAAAACTTGGGGCAAACGGACTGGAAACGGATCGGATCCGTGTGCCAATGAACCTTGCTTTACGGAGGGGACTCGGTCGCGCACCCGTGCGCACACCTGTCGGACTTCGACCAGTGTCCGGAGGATACATGTATCTGGGCCCCCTGATGACGGCCGAAAATCGTCCAATCTACTCGGTGCCTGGTAGGGAGGAGGCTGACCGGTGGCTGGTGGACCCCGACGGGCGTGTCAAGGATTGTGAAGGATCCCTAGCGCCAGCCGCTACTCGCCGCAAGAAAATAACTCTGAGTTACATGACGTGGCGCGCTACCGTGCTCAGGAAAGCCGTAGATATCCTC
>NMRB01002125.1:86587-117511 GCA_002633025.1 Notospermus geniculatus | reverse complement strand
AAGTTACAGAAAAGCTACTGGGGTACAGAAAAGACTGTTGGGAAGGGGTTAATATAGCATAATGCCGTAAAATCCTTGGTAGACCCCTCTTGTCCTTGGGCAGTGGGGAGGGGTTAAACTTTATTGTTGCATGATTGGCCTACAATCCTTCGTGAATCGAGATAATGTCAGATACATTTACATGTACTTTATTAGACCACCCTTGATTCATGTGATTGGGAAATACCGGTACTAAGGGGTTAATATAGCACGAGACAATCCTTGGCATTAGATCACTGGGGTGGAATGGGGTTAATCATGTTAATACCACCTACTCTTCTTGTTACACTTTGACCTACATTTAATTCTATTTCTGCAACTCATATTTTGGTAGGCCTAGGCCTGTAAAGTATATGCCGAGGACTGGAGGCGTCACACTTTCTTCGGCAAAATTCACGGCAGTCCTGGAATTAGGGGATTCACCGTTCTACACAACAATCAATAAATAAAAAGTTTGTCCACGTCAACGAAGAAATAGTCACGTCAAAATCATGTTTGCACGCATTGATTTTTCATCATATGGAGAAGAGTGTGAGTAATGGATATTTTGTCGAAATTTGGAGGAGATTTCAGGAGCACAAGGACAGTGGTTTTCGAGATTCGAGTGGAAGTTCATGGTCAATGTGCCAGGATTTGCAGACTGGGAGAAATTGAGTTGCCTGCTGTTTAAAAAGAGGCGACTTTTTCATGTAGAATCAGAAGGAAGACTGCACTTTCCTGATAATCAGCTGTTGACATGTCACCACATGGTTTTACACTAAACATGCTAAAAATAGCAACAAACAAACGAATGAACCAATCAGAGAGCATGATTCTATCACGTGACCGACCCCAACAGAACAGATGTCCAGGATGTACATTAAATATGCTGGCAGAATGCAATGTAATCTTTCTTAGCTTTCACCATACCACAAATGCCCATCCAAACATAAAAGGTTCATTGGAGGAAAGTTTGGTTGCTAAACACCCCATATCTGCATAGTTTCTGCATAGTTTCATCGACACTATGCACTAAACGACATAAATCAAACGTTTGTACACAATGTGCACAGTACACACAACCATCTGACACATCTGTGTACAAAATACATTCACACGTAATACATCGCCTGTACACGCAAGTAGGCTACCGCGTACCGGTACATTCATAATTTTGTTTTGCCGAGAAGGCGAACTTATTACGATGTCTAGGCGACTTGAATATCAGATTTTTGGGGGCGAAACTGGGCAAGATGTTTTCAAGGCGCTATGACAATCGCCTTGGGGTTCCTTACTGGCGAATTTAGGCGATATTTTTGTGAAATTTCGCCCACGTCGCCTGCTGGCACGGATGCCAATTGGTCCTTCTTCGTTCTCAAGATGCGATAGACGACCACAGGCCTGTGTGACGTCATCAGAATCAACCCAGTGACGAGACATCCGCCTTATTACTTATTCACTGTGAGAGCCGAGGGCAGAGCAAGCGATCAACTGTCGAAACTCCCAATGACAGGGTCATTTAATTGGTAATCATTGCGTAATTAGGTTCTTAGAATGAAAAAAAGAACTCACCTACAGTCTCATTGTTTAGATGTGCTGAACTCCTTCGAAGTAGGCGATTGAACTGCTGAATGCAGACTCCTGGCCTTGGCTGTGAATTCCAATGATGATGACGTCAAGCAATGGCAAATGATACGCTGGCGCAAAAGGCGCGAAAATTCAAATACCCCTGTGTTTTTATTTTGTTGAATAGCGCCCCCTGGTGAACAGATCTGGCATTAAATTCCATTTGAACTGATGTAGAAAATATCAAGCTATCTATCCCATCACTTTTTGTCTACATAATTATCATAGGGGCTGAGATATTGGGATATTTCATTTTACACAAAACGCCCCCTGGTGCGCCTAATATAGGTCAAATTGCGCTCATTTTTTGTTTCCAAGGAGAGTTCACCTAGGGCTACCTTCAGATGTAATTTGGAGTCTCTAGCTATTACGGTTACAAAACGTCGGGCATAGTTTGACAGATGGACTGCTGGACTGACACACTGACGCCACTGAATACCTATTTGACTAGCTCAGCTGACAGCTGAGCTAAAAATCAGATTGACTGGCTTATACTAGTTTATACTTCGACGCAAGACCATCGGCGTCCGACGCGTGACCAAAATCTGGACGCCGACAAAGTCGTGTTGATTCATACTCCAGTGTTCCTCTGCGATTGTCATCGGCGTCAGGACGCACGACTCCTTGGCGAGCGATTTTAAAGAGTTCAACTAATTTGAACTCTCTGCGTCCAATCGCGGCGACCTACCGTTGTTACGTAATGACTCATGTAACTAAAAATTATCATGAGAGCATTCAAACTCCCGCGGTATGACGCGGACAAAATCGCCCGACGGGATCGGCGTCCAACGCAAGGACGCGCATCGGTCGCCAGCGATGTTCGTGCGTCGAAGTATAAATTAGGCTTTAAGTTAATCGACGGGAATCGATTTCAAGATGGCCCCATAGCCTCCCTCTTTGACTGGCGGCGGAGCTGATCGTGGGAAGGAACCTTCCCCTCATAGAAACCAGCCCTCACAAAAAAATTCAGGTTGATTGCGCAAACTGTTCTAACAGACCTATAGCTGGGGGTAATAATGTAAAGCGCATTGAGCAGGTCAACTGGAAATGCGCTATATAAGAACTAACATTATTATTATTATTTTTGGGGCCACCTCAATCTACGAACCTCGGGAATAACGACAAGAATGACTCTGTAAATTTTCCTCCGCCTACTAATCCCCACAACTGGCAAGCCCAAAGAGGTAGTTTGGAAGTGCCTTGTGGCTGTTCGTAATTTCTACCTCTGCCGCTTGGGGTTTATATCTATTAAGTTAACTTGGCACTGTCATCTATCATCTCCTTGTCCACTGAGTTCTCAAATGCCCGTGTGAATATCCTCTTTACTGTTCAAGAGCGTGGTGGCAAGTGAAACCAACTGTGACCGTCCGAGAGGGTGTATCGTTTTCAGAGGTAGTTTGGAAGTGCCTTGTGGCTGTTCGTAATTTCTACCTCTGCCGCTTGGGATTTATATCTATTAAGTTCAGCTTTAAGTAGACTTCTTCGTTACTGTACTGGCAAAGCACGGAAGGTCATAGAAAGTTGTGCAGTGAAAGATCCTGCATCTGGTTATCGTTTGGCAAGAAAACTGCTTAAGGACAGGTTTGGCAATGATTTTGTGACATTTTAAAAAAAGACTCTGGGGCATCTTCTTAGGTTAAAATACAATCTGGCTAACTAATGTGCTTCAAAAATCACCCTATGGCTATATTTTTCAGCTTATTATTGATGATGGCGATGGACCGGAGTGGTCGAATGACAGAGGCCGTGAACTTATTTCAGCAAGTGATTGATCTGATGCGGCGTGATATTCAACCAGAAGAAACTGAAAGTGATGACGATTTCAGGCCAACACCTTCCCATGGCTGTCAACTGCAGACTTGGACTGGGGCTACCACGACCAAAGGGCCTTCGTCAACTATAAGCGAGACCAGCCAAGTCCCTTGTAGCACAACAACAGCCACCTGTCCGGCACCGACAAGGGCATGCTCTATGTTGTGGCGAATGGCCGCGAAGACAGCGAGGTTGCTGGATCACCCAGCTGATGCGGAATCGCCCCGCCGGTTGCGATGGCTACGGCAATCGATCTAGATTGTTATTGTTTTATCGCAAGTCAGAATAAAAGCGCTTTTAATCGCTGTGTTTTAAGTGTAAGTCCATGAATAGACCATGCAGAAAGTGCTAAGGTGGGGGTCGGCGGATTGCAATGAAATTTGGTGTGTAGTTACCCCCTGGTATTGGCTGGTTGGGTGTATATAGCAAAATAGGGGTTAAAATGGGTCAACCCTCTGCAGGGTCCTGGTTGACAAAACTGGTCTGAAATTGTAGAGTGAGACTCCATCTTTAAAAAACAAAAAGAAAATCGTTGCCCGCTCTTTCCATTGCTGAGATATGCCTGTGTATATATAGACATTTTGATGTTCGTGTACATTCGTAGTACATCAGTTAAGTGCATTTATGCACCTGCATATCTCTAAAATGGAAAGAGCGGGCAAAGATTTTATTCCTTTAATAAAGAGAGAATTACTATCACCAGAATCAACATTCTGTGGCCCCATGCATGAACAGGATAACCCACATTTGGTGAAATTGATAAAATTGGCACTGCCACATTATAGTCTCTCATATGATTTACTTATAACCCTAGACATGAATTTGTGGGTTATCCTATTCATGCATGGGGCCTGGCCACAGTGTTAGAAGTCCAGTACTTGTAGGTCCTCCAGGTTGTGGAAAAAAACATTTGCTTATAATTGCACAAACCTATGTACTGTCGAAGGGTCTCAATGCTCAGTTACATGTAGCTGCGCTCATTACAACGTTCCTCAAAGCGGGTGCTTGCCATGATGAGGTGTGATCCAGAAACAGTTGCAGAGACATCAGCTGCATTGACATACCTCAAAAAGTACATCAAAGGCATGCAGTCGGAACTCCTGGCGAAGTTTCTTCCTTTGTGACCGCCTCAATGATATGTTTTTGTATCCCTGGGCCCCCAAAAAATAAAATTTCTGGCAGCCACGGGGAGACTGAAGAATGCTTTGAATAAGACGTTTGATTTCCCACGGGAAAATGAAACTGCGCCTGCTCAAGTCCTCAATTTCAGTGAGTAACTAGGCCCCATGCTAAAGCGGGGAGTTTTTGTCCATGCACATTTACCCTATTTCCTGTATTATCTGCAGGAGACAGACAGCGGGGCTCAGCGAGGGGCAGACTCCATGGCATCACCAAGATGCAAAATCAAGGAGGCTGTCAAGGTGAGTAGCTGAGTAAGAAATGGGGGCGAAGAATTACAAACGTGGATGAAGCTTTTGCAGGCATTGAGTACTGATGTGCAGCACATCAGTGATAGTTTTGTTGACTTGTCTATTGGTATAAATTGCATTAATTGTTGACATCTGTTTTCCTATTTAACATTGTTCCCAAATTCTGATTTTTGCAGGTAGACTCTGGATATAGGCCTGGGAGTGATGGTCAACAAAACAAGCCTTCTTAGCCCGATTTCAACGGGAAAAACTGCAACTGTTTTACAAGAAAAGTTCTTTTACTCCTATTCAACGATGCAGAGATGGTTGGCAAGAACCTCACCAGAAAGAATAGTAACGCTTACTCAAAGCACATCGAGGGAGAGGTACACCCCGACTACAAACAAGGAGGAAGAAATACAAGACCTACGCGATTTCCTAAAGGAAGAGATCGACATATTGAAAGAATTCGCGCGTATAAAGACGCCGAGGTGCGGTAAGGCCTTGCCCCCATGAAAATTGAGGCAATTTGTGCTAAGTTGGTTGCTCTTCTGTATCCATCATTCCATGTTTTAATGTCTGTATATCCAGACCTGTGAGTGCAGTACCGTCGATGCCACTTACATAAACACCTCTGCTTCAAATGGCTGAAATTATCATTTTTAGATGTCACATTTTTACATGCAACATCTAGAAAATACATCCTCCATAGCTACGGATGGTGGCACAACTACATGTAGGTTAGACCAATCAAAAAGTGTCATATGTCTCCCTCAGGTCAACCAATGAGACGCGCCTGCAATTTCATGGGCTGAGAATTGACTGGTTCTATGTCCAACATGCCGCTGACTTCCTGTGCCTATAAGGGACCATAGGCACATGGAATTTGGGTCAAGCTAAAAAAGCAAATCAACGTTACCACTGCCAGTTTAGAGGTGATACTGTGAGAAGCAGCAAGCATGCCGTCCTAGAGAGTGAGATTTTGCTTGGGATGTATTCCAGTGCATCAGAAAAATTAAAGTCTGATGTATATCCTCATATGCAAAATGATGAGATAAAAGAAGTTGTGTACTGTCTCCTGATACTGAGCAGCACGTCCTGGATCACTCTGACCCCACCAAAGATAACATAGAAGCAGTGTCCAACCCAAGTGTCGTGGCTACTGAAGGCCTCGCCCTTGTTTGCTTGTGCATTCCAACAATGTTGGCGTATGGAAAGTTCAGGCCCCTCCCATTTCTCATCAATCAATCTGCGTCACTACGGTATCCTATGAGATAGCGCCAGCTTGCTGCTCCTCAGTGTGCTTCTTGCTTCACTTGGCCCAATTTCTAGTTCAGCTTTAAGAGGAAGACGGCCAACAGAACCTTCGGTGGTGCTCTGTCCGAAATAAATCAAACACTTCGCCAGCAATCTGCCTTTGTACCTCCCTTCAGTAGAACAGAGCGTTACCGAGATTCCTTTATCTTGTCGTTTATGGAATAGTTTACCACTTGAATTGCAGAGTTTACCTTCTTTGGCATCATTTAAATATCAATATAAGAAAAGATTTCTGAAATGGCCAGGTCCCAAAAGTTACTTTGATGTTGGTGATAGAAGACTCAATATCTTACATACAAGATTTCGCCTTGGTTTTACAACTTGGACCTTGCAATCCGTTCTATTTTAGATTCTTCTTGAATCTGATGTTACTGGACCTCGTAACCTTAATAGAATTAATTCCAGCTTGTTTCTTATTGTGCAGGAGTTTATAAAGAATACCAACCGTTTTTTTTATGGTTATGGTACACCTACTTTATTGTATACAAGCAGCCTCTATGTTAACTGTGCAGTTGGGTAGGAGCGCAGCGGGTTTCTTTATTTGTTTCTTTAATTGTTTTTTTTCCTCATTTATTATTCTGTCTCTAATACGTCACTTTGTCAATATTTATAGAATGTTATCTCATGTAGCCATTGTTAATTCTCATTTGTAAGAGGGTAGCCATAATGAGCTTTGCACGCGGCACCCCGATTAATGTGAATAAATAAATAAATAAAATAAATAACTCAAACAGGCGTCTCGTGACCGTATCGGAGCAGAGGGGATGTTCAACGAAGGAAGCGTGAAGCATAATAATGAAGCCAAACCAGGGATCTTAGCAGCGTCAAACAAGCCAAAAGAGGGGGGATGAAAGAGATGTTCAAAAGTGCAGTCAAAATCGCCGGAGACGCAATGAATGCCACTTGGATCGGAGAATGCCGGGCAGCGACCATCAACAATCTACGGGGAAGTGGGACAACCGGCACAGGAAAAGTCGACACCCAGCAGAACCAGTGACATGCGACTTTGAAATTGATGAAGACTTTATCAGAGAGGAGAGGAATTTCCACGTGATGACATCCGAGTAGGTGGAATGCGGCACTTGATCTTTGCCACCGATCACCAACTGCAACTCCTGGGCACTGCAAAAACATGGAGCGTACGTGGACGGTACACTTCGCGTGGTGAGAGGGCCACACTCTCAATTGTTCTCGGTGCACGCCTTCCTGAAAAACAGTGATGGACAATTTAATGAAGCAGGCTATCGTTTTGATGTCCAGAAGACACTACGAGAAATTTCCTAAAAGTTTGAAATGTACACTCGCTGACATAGTGACAACAGTTTCGGTTCGATCGTCACCGACTTCAAGAGTGCCATATGGAAAGCGGTCCCAACTTGTCATCTCCAATGTCACGATGAAACGTTGCGCGTTCCAAAGGCCCCAAGCCGTTTGGAGGAAAGTTCAGGAAATCGGGCTGCAGGGAGCATACAACCAAGGGACTTATAATCTGACAAGAAAGCTCCTTGTTCTACCATTCTTGCCGGAAACACTAACACACTGCCCCTTCCTTCGAAAAGCTTAAGGGAAAATGCGCGAGAAACGGGAAGTTAAGCCAGCTGACAGCGCCGACCTGTCGGGATAAAAAAATTGTGCCATCCCCATTGGACACCGGTTGGACAATATTTCGATAACAGCACAAATGAGACATATTTTATTTACAATGTCCATGCAAGAACAATCTCAACTGAAGAGGTCCGTTCCATCCTGGAACATGGAACAAAATGGGCAAAACTATGATGAAGTGTTTCGGGGGTTACGACCCATTTCGCCAACTCTTATTTCGCCTAAACCCATTTCGCCTACAAAAAGTGGCCATTTCGCCAACACCCATATCGCCTAAACCCATATCGCCTAATTCCCAATTTGCCTAATTCCCATTTCGCCTACACCCATTTTGCCTAGTTCCTATTTTACCTATTTCTAATTCACCAGTCAATGTTCCAAATAATAAGGTACAGAAATGCTGCCATATTGCCATGTGACGGTTTAGGGAAGCACACCCAGACATGGAATTTAGACATCTTTCCACTTTTTTTGCTTGGGTGAAGGGTTACTAAGTAGAAGCCCTAATTAAAAATAATCAGCAATAATTGCTGTAATAATTGCTGTTAAGGCTGTTGTCACGGTTGGCTTGGATGGAAACAGAGAGTTTGTTTGCAAGTCGTCTGCTAGACATTGCAGACAGGAGGTTATTTGGCCAAATTTTGTGGAGGGAGAGTTTTGATGGAGTTTTCGTACCTATGGCTTCCCCTACTATAAGATGGGACCTTGCGATTGACTGAATCATTTCGAGTTTAAACACGCAGGATGGCTGACCAGGAATTGCCAGGTGTTGAATTTGTACCAACACAAAGGGGTGGTCAATATCTCTTGTGCCAGAACCACAAATTTCGATTAAACAGAAGAAAGGAAGGGATACGCTATTGGAAGTGCGCACTGGAAACCTGTCCTGCAACTGCAGTTACAGATGAGAATGATCGGTAAATGTTAAGATTATTTTTGAAAGTTTCGCTCTGCACTGCGAATTTTGATTTTTCACAGACACAGTCAGTGTTTTCTCAACAACTGGCTAACAGCTGGTTTTAAATAATTTCAGGTTAACAAAAGTCACTGGGCACAACCATGCTGCAGTGAAAGGTCAGATTGGCTGATTGTTGCGGAGAAGATATGCCGAGGTATCAAACGGAGGGCTGCAGATGAAGTGACACCAGTGCACCAGATTTATCAAGAGGAGCTCTTCAATGCAGCCAATGATGGTAACCTCAACAGTAAAGTGATGGCAAATATACCGGGCTACGATGGCATCAGGTCCACAGCTTATCGTGCTAGGAGAAATGGATTCGGAATGGATTCGGAATGGAATGGATTCGGAATGGAAGTCCACTCCTTGATTTGGAAGTCCACTCGCTTTGTTTGGAAGACCACTCCTTGGTTTGGAAGTCCACTCACTTGTTTTGGACGTCCAATCCTTGATTTTGATGTCCACTCGCTTTGTTGGCGAGGTTATTGCCAATTTATTACGAATTTATTACCAATTTATTAAAAGCCAATTTACAACGAATTTATTACTAATTCATTGCCAATTTATTACGAATTTATAGCCAATTTATTACCAATTCATTGCCAATTTATTACGAATTTATTACGAATTTATTACGAACTAGGTGCAGTGTGAAGATTGTGATGGTTGGCTACATACACTGTGTCTTGGTATCATGACACAGATTCAAGTATCAAGTTGATTCTTGATATTATCTTCTTATTCTGTCGCAGAGATAACAACTTATTGCTGCTTTACAGAAACTACGAAGAAGAGATTTCAAATTGCCATGATACTATAACCTGATACTCATGGTATCCTTTTTGTCACTTTCAGTATTACCAATACGTCACGAATGGACCAACTGTCACACGAAAAAGCTAATTGCTCTGATAGATGCTAATTTGAATGAGCTCAAGGCCACAAGAAATAAAAAAGGAATATGGGTGGAGATAGTGCAGCATTTCCATTGTTCGGATTCAACCAAAGCTGATTTTGTCAAGTATTTACAAGACCTCCAGATCAGCGACTGAACCTTCTGATCTTGACTAATGACATTACTGACAGCAAATTCCGTGTTATTGATGATTGCCATCTACTCAAACTTGTGTCTCGATCGACTTCTCAGTTTGCATTGAAGGTTTTTGAGGAAATTCTCCAGATAGACATTACTGATGCTGAAAACCTCATTGAAAGAAACCCCATAAGAACAGAACAGTATTAGCAAAAGAAACTGCATTAGCTAGAAGAGGAATTGAAATTGTCCAAAATGGTAATGTGCACGCTTCTGATATTGACAAAAATTGGAAATTTGTCAGGAGTGCAAGTAGCAATCTTTAAGTACCCGATTCATTCTGCAAAACAGAAGGTTAATTTGGTGAAGCCAACATTTGACGATGGTGCTGATGATGGCTTTGTTGATACGGGTGCTTCAAGTATTCTGACTGTTGATCCATATTTGCCCAAAGTGAAGTTTTCAGAAAATGCCAAATGTTTTCATGCTGGGCGCAAATTTGTGGAAAAACAAAAAGAGGTATCACTGGTTCCAACTATAGGAACAAATTAGCAATGGCTTTGAGAGAAGTGGCCTAGGTTTTTAAGGAAAATCCCGAACCTAGTCCTGAGGACATGGGGAATTTACCAAGCGATGATGGTACAGATGGGCTTTCTGAACAGAATATAGGTTCTTTATCTCCAGTAAGCAGCAGAAATGAAATGACTTCAATCTCTTTGTCTCAGAAGTCTGTGAAAAACCCAATTTCTAGTTCTCGTGCTAACATCAAAATGCCGAGAGCACATCTCTAAAGACGCCACCATATGATCAGTAAAGGACAGGAAACTAAACAACTCACACAAAACACTTGAATCCAACAGTACGGATGTACATAATTAAATATCTGGGGCATACATGTAAAGGGTTAATGAAATGCCAGGAGAGCAGACAAACCTACAATTATGTGGTCAATGGTAACTGGGTCCAAACTTCGTCCAATGAATACAGATGTATTACTCAATGAAATGGCCAGGGCCATTGTGCTCACCTCTGTGATAAGTCTCCATCAAGTGTGAAACTGTGACTCTCATGGTCAATGTTGAGGATCAGTACAGAAAAGTTAAAGCTGAACACACCAAGTATTTTATGATGTGATCAGTATTATCAGTCAATGACATAAACTCAGGTGATGGCATGTCCAGAAGGAGTACAATTTCTGAATACAATGAATACAAGTGGTATTTGTGAACAAACTGCTTTCCTGTCTAGGTCACAGATGTCAAAAATTCTATTTTTCAGGATGGCCACCTGGTGGCCACACGTGACGTTTGTTGGGACTGAAATTTCAGCAGGAATGTACAGGATACTTGCGTAGATATTTAGACAACATTGAAACCTCGTAACATTTACTACCGATGATATGGCCAAAGTCAATTTTTCAAGATGGCCGCCTGGCAGCCATGTTGAAGTCCAATCGAACCGAAATTTGGCATATAAGTAGACGGTACCAAGACACATATTTAGGCACGGTTAAAGCATCCTAGCTCCCACTATTTATGAGGTGTGGGTCGAAGTCCATTTTTCAAGATGGCTCCCTGGNACGAATCTTCAATAAATGCAATGCATAAAGTAATTTCTCGGGATGTCCATGTAGAATAGACAGCAGTTGTTTATCGTTCTTGAGAAATCTAAGGAGACTCAAGCACTGATCGTCCGTAAGTTTGGTAATTAAGTTCAAACTATGGCCACAGTTAAAAATGACACCCATTGAGACTGGTTGTTCTTGAGTCAAGATGTAAAGGAGTTCTAAATCTTCGTTGTCAATTGTTATATGAAACGTTTCCAAGGGAGTCGACATTTGAAAAAAACGCACATCATATTCTACACGAAACCATGCAAGTGCGTCGTCTCTTCGAAAGTAAGTTTCGGTGGGAGGATGTGGATTTCAATGAAGTCATTGGCACATGATGATTTGGTACGGTTTACAGTGCTGTGTATAAGGATGAAAAAGTCGTAGTTAAAAAGGCTCATGAAGATGCTTACGAGAAGAACTTTGTGAAGGAATGTAGGTTAGTCCATTCGTTGCTGCACAGGAATATCATCGGATTCAAAGGTGTCTATAATGGCCCACTGGCCTCATGCTAGAAATGGCTTTTTTGACTTCACGCCATTGGGAATTAGCAAGAAGGTGAACAACCTTAGTCAGTGGTTACGTTCTGTGGATGATTTCGAAAGGTCATACCTGGATGATTTGGCTGATATTTGGCTGTATTTCCTCTTATTAGCAATGATTTTGTCAGTGGTTTGAACTACCTGCACCAAAATAACATTGTACATAGGGACCTCAAGCCGGCCAATATTCTGGTCTGTAACCGCCAATACAGCGAAGTGGACCCCTCCACTTCAGCCTTTGTTCCTGTCTTCCAGGATTGCCCAACTATCTGTAAATTGGCGTATTTTGGTGAAGGCAGATCTGAAATAATTCAGACAAATACTCTCATCAGAGCAGCGACACAAAATGTTTATCGGGGTTCAATTCCATACATGGTGCCAGAAACCATCTCTCATGGTGGCAAAGATGTTTCCCTACAAAACTTAAAAAGAATTGACATTTGGGCATTTGGAATGACGCTATTCATGGTTATGAACCCTGATGTCATGCACCCTTATGCTCTTCACACGAAGGAACGAACGAACATTCGTTTTCAATTTCTGAACAATTTCTTAACAAGACCTTCTCAAAACAAAAACTTCCTTCATTTTTGTCAAGATATGAAACCTTACAGAAGGGAAAATGGCAAACGATAATGGATGTTTTCAAAGAATGCGCCGACTTCAACTCGCACCTTCGCCCTCATTCAAGTGGTGTGGTAAACCGCTTCCAGACAATCCACGAAGCAAGCAAACATTTCTGGCATCGGTATGTCCTGGGATGACTGGGAGGAGCAGCGTCTAACAGACGGATATAAAAGTCAGGGAGAGTGGATAAAACACCTTCTGGCACTGCAGAGGGCTAGGTGTTTGTATCATCAAGTCCACTGCCAACAGTCTGAAGAACCACAGGCAGAACCGTCAAGTACTGCTCAAGAAACTTTGGCAATAACAATGGGTGAAGAGGAGGAGGAGCATTTGAGGTAGGCCACTGTTTTTGACAATTCGGACAACAGGAAGCAGTAAAGCAGGATTCATTGGCACACGGATCCAGGTTATCTTCGTGTTATAGACACCCAAATTTTCACTCCAGGTAAGAACTAAAACCACTATGGCACATAGAAGATTAACGACCTGTTTCAAAGTGCCAGATGCATTCAATTAGTGTAACACCTGATCTCTAGGGATCATAGCAGTCTTGAGGTCACAACACTTGATCAGTGCCATTTTTAGTGTAGTAAGTGAACTTGTAGACGAGAAAGATGTTTTTCATCCCTAATTTTCAAGTCATGGCAATTTTGCCTGCCGAAAGAGCTCCAAGGTTTGAAAGAAGACTGAGCAGGGTAAATCAGATGCACTCCCTAGGGTTTCAGATAGAACCTTTTAGTAGTAGAAGGTTCTAAGACAGGCGAAAGAACCCTCTTGGAACCTTTTGTGCTAAGAGTGTATGTTTACTGTATTTTACTATTAGGGTGAAGACAAGGCTGATGAGGACCCCTTCAGGGAGTGGTTCAGCAAGATTCGGGAGTTAAGGTCACTTTACCCAGGTGAGTAGCTAATTGCAGGTGGGTAGGCTACATACCAGTGGCCAGTTAACATACCGATGTGGCGAAACGGACGTTGAACTCCTTCGTATACACCCACTAGCCAGCATTGTGATGGGTATATACATGTATGAGGAAGTTATGTTTGGTTACAACCATACAGTCACATTCAGTCAGTAAGTTGGCTACTTAGTTAGTTACTTTATCTCGACCAGATTACGAAGACCATGGAACCGTACCAATATCGAAGTCGATGCGGACGATGTTGTGAGCCAACTTTTAACACTGATGGCGACGGTCGGCCAGACGATGGCGGGATGGCGTGGCAGGATCGACAGGGAGTACCTGGTCGAGATCGTCACCGACGCCGCGAGGGGGGCGGCGAGCGACGAGATGTTACTGTTGGTGGTCGACGTCGTGACCAGATCGATCAGCTGCGAGGAGGGACAGCCGTCCGCCTCAGAGGGAGAGACGGTACCCGGGATCGGCCTGAAGACAGAGAAGACATGTTGGAAGAACTAAACCAGATTGAGGAGGCGGAGATTCCTCAATGCTGTGAGGAGACGATCGATGCGGAAGAAGAATCGTACGACGACGTCATCTTCGTGCCGCCACCTGGGTCGGCACTGTCGACGACGAGAGGACAGTGCGTGTAGACGCGGGCGTCCGCGAACGAGGTGAGAAGGGGAAGGGCTCAACACCGGCACGATTACCGCAGTCGTCTTAGGGAAGCCATGGAGAGCCGATACAATGCGATAGACACGATCAGAGAACTGGCGTGCCGAAACCGCTACAACAGGGGGTTGGAACCGCGAGACTGGACGGAGCAGGATCGTCGAGTCGACGCTCACCATCCGAGGAGGCGGTTGGGAAGAGCATGGAACCCGAGGCTGATCGCCTGGATGACTTCGCGTTGCCTAGCTCTCGGCGACGATGACGTGTGCAGACTGTGCATGAGGACGGTGAACGACGAGGCCGATCGTCTGTTACACCTGTCGGGAGGGAGTGAGAGAGCCCAATTGCTTCACGTGCGCCGCGTTGCGGCTACATAACAAAACGGCGTCGATGGGAGGGCGGGAGGAGGAGGAGCAGCAGGAGCATGTTAATACACAGATGTGGCGAAACGGACATTGAACTCCTTCGTATACACCCACTAGCCATCATTGTGATGGGTATATTTTTGAAGAAGTTACGTTTGGTTACAACCATACAGTCACATTCAGTCGGCGCGGCAGGATCGACAGGGAGTACCTGGTCGAGATCGTCGAGGGGGGCGGCGAGCGACAAGACCTTACTGTTGGTGGCCGACGTCGCGACCAGATCGATCAGCTGCGAGGAGGGACAGACGACACTCGGGATCGGCCTGAAGACATGTTGGAAGAACTAAACCAGATTGAGGAGGCGGAGATTCCTCAATGCCGTGAGGAGACGTTGCGGCTACATAACAAAATGGTGTCGACGGGAGGGTGGGAGGAGGAGGAGAAGCAGCAGCACGTTAACACATTAACATACCGATGTGGCAAAACGGACGTTGAACTCCTTCGTATACACCCACTAGCCAGCATTGTGATGGGTATATATATGAGGAAGTTACGTCTGGTTACAACCATACAGTCACATTCAGTCGGTAAGTTGGTTACTTAGTTAGTTACTTTATCTCGACCAGATTACGAAGACCATGGAACTCTACCAACATATCGAAGTCGATGCGGACGATGTCGTGAGCCAGCTTTTAACGCTGATGGCGATGGTTGGCCAGACGATGGCCAGACGGCGCGGCAGGATCGACAGGGAGTACCTGGTCGAGGGGGGGCCGGAGAGCGACGAGACCTTACTGTTGGTGGCCGACGTCGCGACCAGATCGATCAGCTGCGAGGAGGGACAGCCGCCCGCCTCAGAGGGAGAGACGGTACCCGGGATCGGCCTGAAGACAGAGAAGACATGTTGGAAGAACTAAACCAGATTCCTCAATGCCGCGAGGAGACGATCGACACGGAAGAAGAATCGGAGTATGAAAGTGGACAGTGCGTGCAGACGCAGGCGTTTGCGAATGAGGCGAGAAGGGGAAGGGCTCAACACCGGCACGATTACCGCAGTTTGTCTTAGGGAAGCAATGGAGAGCCGATACAATGCGATAGACACGATTAGAGAACTGGCGCGCCGAAACCGCTACAACAGGGGGTTGGAACCGTGAGACTGGATGGAGCAGGATCATCGAGTCGACGCTCACCATCCGAGGAGGCGGTTGGGAAGAGCGTGGAACCCGAGGCTGTTCGCCTGGATGACTTCGCATCTCCTAGCGGTTCGGATCGGTTGAATCGATGAAGCAACAGATCCGACACGCCATCCTGTCGATCACCAGAGTCGATGATGTCATCCTCAACGGGAAAGTGAACGAAGATTATGCCATATTGTACCGCCAGGAGCACGGCTTGTCCTGCAGGTGCCTCACCGTCGAAGACGACGACGATGGCGGACGCGTTCATGTGCGGGTTGTGTACGGCCGCCTCGGCGCAGATTCACAGAAGTGCCAAAGGGACGGTGAAGTGGCGTGTCAGGTGCCTGGTTTGCAGCCAATGCATGACGAAGGAACATTTGGACGATGACGAGCGCCGTTTCCAGGTTGGAGGCCATAGCGGTTGATTGGCACAGTCTCGTACGTGCGGACGACCTACCATCCACATCCTCGTAGACGCAGGGAGACGCAGACGTGACACATCAACTTCTACGAGTGCCGCACGTCTTGTAACATATCATCCATCCAAGAGTTGTTTACATCATTACTGCACTGTTGTTGTTGCTGTAGTATGTATGTATGTATGTATGTATGTATGTATGTATTAGTATAGTAACAAGTCATTGTCATTCCCTATTGTGAATCCCAGGATAATTGACTTTTTTCGTGGCTTAATGAATCGCAATAGGTAGCCTACATGATGAGCATGCCCGCAGGGGGACGGGTAACATGCTATAGTTTAACATATCATCCAAGTGTACAGTACAGTACGCTACTGCATGTCTGTAAATAACAGTACTCGACACGCATTATCCAAGTGTCCTGGGATGACTGGGACATTGGGAGGAGCGGCGTCTAACGGACGGATATAAAACTCAGGGAGAGTGGATAAAACACCTTCTGGCACTGCATAGGGCCAGGTGTTTGTATCATCAAGTCCACTGCCAACTGTCTGAAGAACCACAGGCAGGACCCTCAAGTACTGCTCAAGAAACTTTGGCAATACCAATGGGTGAAGAGGAGGAGGAGCATTTGAAGTAGGCCACTGTTTTTGACAATTCGGTCTAAAGGAAGCAGTAAAGCAGGGTTCATTGGCACACGGAGCCGGGTTATCATGGTTAATGCCACCTGGTGGCCAAGCCAAGATTCGAATTGGGCCGAAACTTGGTGTCATCCATCATCTGTGAACAATAGCTCCAGCAGTTACGAAACGTGCCCTGCTAACGGACTACGCTGATGCCGACGACATCACGTCATGACTATAGCTCACTGGTGAGCTAAAAATACACAGGTGACCAAAATCCTTGGCATTTCGAAGATATACTCCCCCGAGCAATAAGAACGAGTGAGCTTACAGGTGGGTGTTTGTGGATGAAGTTATGGATCAGACTACAATGTAGCCTCCTATACTTTCATATACTTTCATTTGTACGATTTCTTGGGCATGTATTCAGCAATGAACTTGGGAAATCTGAGAGGACACCAATGCTTGGCACTGATGCCCATCCAACTTGGTTCTTGAAAAATACTCTCAAATATTCGNCATGACACAACAGGAAGATGCTTTAGATGGCAAGAAATGTTGAACAGCAAACATAACTAAATTTCTATGCAAGATCTGAAGATTGAAGTTATCAGCGAGTTTCAACAGATCAAAGAAATTCACCTCATTGAGTTCCTCCGAGAGGTATTCCTCAATCAGTTCATAAGCCTTGACAAGCTGACAATGATGGACAGCATAAATGACTTCAGAAATATCCATGAAATTTACAAGCAGTTTTCCGAAGTAACAGAATTGCACAACAGCCTTTAATCCAATAGGTGTCAAGCCATGGAGAGTGATGTCATTAGCTCCGGTTTCAGTCCAGTTCCCAGAAAACATTGCTTGAAAATAATCGCTGTTTGCAGCCAAGACAATTTTGTGTGCGCGGACTGAATAATCTCCAGCAGAGAGGGTAACGTCGCACATGAGTTGATCATCATAGAGTGTTTGAAGATGAACAAGAACATGATAGCCATGGTCCTCTTGCGTCAACTCCAACACTTTCTCACGCATCCCTTCATACGAATCCATTGTTGTATCTGAAATGAGCGTACCGATTCAGCTTCAACTTATACCAATGTTTCATACATTGGACAGGGGTGGAATGAATCCTGCATCTGTTCGTCAAAAGAGAGGGATATCCTTATTCACCGACTTTAGTGACTACTGTACTGACTGTGTATACACAGCCCTAATTCGAACAATCCAGGACAAATAGCCACGAAACGTGCCAACCAATGGTGAAATTTTACCTGGATCAGTTATCTGATCAGTTAATTATTCAGTATCTCCTCTACGGCCTTGAATCTGATGTTACTGAACCTCGTAACCTTAATAGAATTAATTCCAGCTTGTTTCTTATTGTGCAGGAGTTTATAAAGAATACCAACCGTTTTGTTTGATGGTTATGGTACACCTACTTTATTGTATACAAGCAGCCTCTATGTTAACTGTGCAGTAAGGTAGGAGCGCAGCGGGTTTCTTTATTTGTATCTTTAATTGTTTTTTTCCCTCATTTATTATTCTGTCTCTAATACGTCACTTTGTCAATATTTATAGAATGTTATCTCATGTAGCCATTGTTAATTCTCATTTGTAAGAGGGTAGCCATAATGTGCTTTGCACGCGGCACCCCGATTAATGTGAATAAATAAATAAATAAAATAAATAACTCAAACAGGCGTCTCGTGACCGTATCGGAGCAGAGGTACGTTCCAACATGGGGTCATACTTAAAACATCGGTCATCAATCAATGAACTTTGTTGAGTGCAACCACCACAAACATAGAGACAGTTATTCAAGACAGCCACACCAAATGTATCAAACTGGAGCTCTGCACCCGGAAAGTTTTCCAGAACATTCCAAGTTTTTGTCGTTTCTTGAAATACTGCAGGATCAGCACCATACATAAAGGTCACAAATCCCAACTCTCCATCAGAACTCTCTCCTTTCATGTCACCAAAGGAGTCAAAATAGTGGATCACGTCCTCAACTGCAGGTATTCCAACTTCACCAACCTTTTCTTTCAAAATCAGGAAGAATTCTTCAAGGTACTTCTCCCTCTCTTGGAAATTGAACCGAGCCCAGTTAGTAACCAACTCAAGGGCAGCCAAATAGCCAAACCCAGAATACTCCATTTGCCAGTCCCTGATGACCAGTCGAAAGAATGAAGCTTCCATACGATGCAGGTAGGACATGACACAACAGGAAGATGCTTTAGATGGCAAGAAATGTTGAACAGCAAACATAACTAAATTTCTATGCAAGATCTGAAGATTGAAGTTATCAGCGAGTTTCAACAGATCAAAGAAATTCACCTCATTGAGTTCCTCCGAGAGGTATTCCTCAATCAGTTCATAAGCCTTGACAAGCTGACAATGATGGACAGCATAAATGACTTCAGAAATATCCATGAAATTTACAAGCAGTTTTCCGAAGTAACAGAATTGCACAACAGCCTTTAATCCAATAGGTGTCAAGCCATGGAGAGTGATGTCATTAGCTCCGGTTTCAGTCCAGTTCCCAGAAAACATTGCTTGAAAATAATCGCTGTTTGCAGCCAAGACAATTTTGTGTGCGCGGACTGAATAATCTCCAGCAGAGAGGGTAACGTCGCACATGAGTTGATCATCATAGAGTGTTTGAAGATGAACAAGAACATGATAGCCATGGTCCTCTTGNTGTGGAATAAATGTCCTTGAAAAATATTTGACGCCCAGACTTCAGCTAAAGAAACACGCCTTTTATTAATGAATCATGTTGAATAATATCTCAGAATATAACTTCTTGATCTGGATACAATATCTCTTTTGGGTCTATGGTGTTGGTGGCGGCGGCGGTTCAATCTGTAAAGATTACATAATAAACATACAAAATCTATACCTAAGAATAATGGCCTAAAAATAAGATGAGAAATAAGATGATAAATCGACTATAATGACTACTTACAGAGCTGGGGCTTCTAGGGGTCAAACACTGCAAAATCTATAACTTGTTACATGATGGTAGCTGATTCTTTAACTTCTTAATAATCATGAAAATGAAGAGAAGACAAGACGCGGGTCCTGCCCTCCCAGTTGCCTAAAACTAAACTGTCCCTTTGTCCAAAACCTGGGTGGATTGTCATCAAAGATATGTAAGGAATTTCCTGAAGGGAAGTCAGCAGGATGCTGACACTTGAAAATGATACGGAGTGGGCAGTGGGAGACATCAAAAAATACCATGCTATGCACTTTTAACTTGACTCATAGGCCTATATTTCTAGGAATGAACTAAAACTGATTTGTCCGTAACATCCCGGCCCCATAAATGCACTCCAATCTTAAGCATTTAAAGATAATATCCACAAGAGGACAAACCTAACTAAATACACATGTAACTGATACAACGAGTAAATGACATAACATACATAGGCCTAAGCCTTAAAACTGCCTAATACCCAATGCCTAATACCAAGGGCCTACATGCATGCTCATAATAAGTATCAAACTCAAATGACCAGAAAGCAAGGCTGTTCAAACCACACACAAATGTCACAAGGCTTCTAATTAGTTGACCTTGTTTGTGCTGTCAGTGATATCATCAGTCGTCTCTAATAATGAAAGCTTACTGACAGGTCGCACCAGTTCTGTGTGCTGTGTTCTAACTTTGGCTGACCTCACTTTGCCATCTTTTCCAGGAAATACTTCAAGCACACGGCCTAAGCACCAGGAATTTCTTGGTGTGTTGTTGTCTATGACTACAACTATGTCATCTGTCTTCAAGTTGGTTTCTTCAGTTATCCACTTCTGTCTCTCTTGTAAAGCTGGGAGATATTCTTTCATCCAGCGCCTCCAAAACACATCTGCCAGATACTGAACATGCTTCCATCGCTTCCTGCCATACATGTCTTCCCTGTCGAATACCCCTGATGGTAGTGTGGGCCCTTGTCTTAGTAGCAGCAGATGATTTGGCGTCAGTGGTTCTAGATCTTTCGGATCATCAGACAGTCTCGTGATTGGACGACCATTGATTATGGCCTCTATCTCACACATCAAAGTAGTCAGGCCCTCATCATCAAGAACCTGTTCCTTCAGAACACCGTTCATGACCTTCCTGACTGTCTTTATCATTCTTTCCCATATTCCTCCCATGTGTGAGGCGGCTGGTGGATTAAATATCCATTCAATATCCTGTTGATGAAGGTAGTTTTCAATTTTCTGAGCATTCCATCCTGCGATGGCCTCCTTTAGCTCTTTATTTCCGCCAACAAAGTTTGTGCCATTATCTGATCTAATTCTCTTCGGACGTCCTCGCCGACAAATGAATCGTCGCAAAGCATTTATGAATGAGTCAGTCGTGAGTGACTCTGCAACTTCGAGGTGAATGGCCCTTGACGAAAGGCATGTAAATATACACCCATATCTTTTCAGGTAACTTCTACCCCTTTTGACCTGGAACGGTCCAAAGTAATCAACACCAACATAGGTGAAGGGTGCAGCTGGAGGAATCACGCGGTCAGCCGGCAAGTCCGCCATTTGTTGCTGCATAGGCTTTGCATTCATCCTTCTGCAGCGAACACACTTTGACAAAACTCTTCGAATTGTGACCCGTCCCTTGACTATCCAGTACCTTTGTCTGGTTTCTGCAAGCACACGCTCTATCCCGGAGTGTCCAGTCAGCCGATGATAGTGGCGGATGAGGATGTCAACCACATGATGCTTCTTGGGTAATATCACCGGGTGCTGTGCTTCTTTTGCCAGCTTGGCATTGTTCAAACGTCCACCTACTCGCAGGAGACCACTCTCATCTCTAGTTGGGTTCAATTTTCTTAGGGGATTCGATTTACTGCGGTCTTCACTGACACGACTGAATGCTTTCCTTTGTACTTGCTTCAAAATTTCCGTTTCTGCCTCTACTAATTCTGTCACTGTCAAATTCCTCTTCACAGGGGCTTGAGTTGATGAGGAGTTGTTCCGCTTTGCTTGAGCCCTTTGGTGTAATATCTTTCTCAGTCTCAATAGCCATGCTATTGTTTTCCTCAGCTTGTACCAATCTGAGTGATATTCCATGATTTTGGTAAGCGCATCACTTCCTTCATCTCCAAGCTTCGTTTTGGTTGTGGAATAGACCTTGACATCTGGTTTCAGTTCTGACTCACATTCTGAGGCAACTCCAATCACCGGTGGGGGTTGTTGTGGCCATTCTGCAGGATCTTTCTTCAGGAATTCTGGACCTTCTGTCCACCTGCAACTTGTAATCAATTCCTCTGCCGTTAAACCCCGCGATACATCATCAGCTGGATTTTGAGCCGTTGGTACGTGTCTCCATTGGGTGGGTTGAGTGTGTTCCTGTATTGTCGCAATCCTGTTTGCGACAAATGTCTTGAATCTCTTAGACTCATTTGATATAGAGTGTAAGACAATTGTGCTGTCAGTCCAGAAAATGGATTCATGAACTGGCACCTCCAGTTCCCGGCGAAGCTGCTGATCCAACTTTACTGACTCCACTGCAGCAGTGAGCTCTAATCTGGGAATAGTTGTGGTCTTCAAGGGAGCAAGCTTTGCTTTGGCCATGACAATAGCGCAGTGGACACGCCCATCAGTGTCTTCTTGTCTTATGTAGCTAACCGCACCCAGCCCTCTCTCTGACGCATCAGAGAAGTGGTGGAGCTGAGTGTGGACTATCGGACCTAAATCTTCAGAGCGTAAACATCGGGGTACAGAGAAATCTTCAAGCTTGGGCAAATCTTCCCGCCATCTACTCCACTGATCCCTTTGTTCTTGGGTCATTTCATCATCCCATCCAAGCTTCTCTCTGCACAGATCTTGAAATAGCATCTTGGCTTTGAGTACAAATGGACTGACTAATCCCAATGGGTCATACACAGAACTGAGTATGCTGAGCACTCCTCTCCGCGTCAGGGGGCGCTCCTGTACGGCAGTACATGGCCGTAACTGATCTTGTTGTACATCCCAGATGAGGCCTAATGCCCTTTCTGTTGGTAGGCCATCCTTATCCAAATTCAAATCCTTCGCGTCCTTCGCAAGTTCTGATCCTGGGAGTGCCTTTAGGAGTATACGGCTGTTGCTGATAAAACCTGTTAGGCGAAATCCTGCCTTAGCCAGTAGGACACACAGCTCATTTGGCAATGCCCCATTTTGTGCATCCTTGTTCTCATCTGCAATGGATTTCAGGCAGTCATCAACATAGAAATTCTTCCTCACCGTTTCAGTGGCCTCTATGCTGGCATCTTCCTTGTTGTCATCAGCAGTTCTCTTAAGGGCGTAGTTCGCACAGCTGGGGCTCCATACCCCACCAAACAGGTGTGTCTTCATCCGGTACACCTTTGGTTCCTTTGAGAGGTCACCATTTTCCCACCAGAGAAATCTCAATACATCTCGATCATTTCTATCGACTTGAACTTGGTTGAACATTGCCTCGATGTCTGCCATGAACGCCACCCTTTCCTGACGGAATCTCAGTAAAACTCCTATCAGCTTATTGGTTAAATCTGGTCCTTGCAGTATGTTATCATTCAAAGATGTTCCCCTGCATTTGGCAGCACAATCAAATACTATACGAGTCTTTTCTGGCTTCTTAGGGTTGAATACTGGGTGATGTGGAAGATACCAAACACATCCATCATTTCTGACCATTTCTTCTTCAGGAACAGGTTCAGCATAGCCTTTCTCAAATAGCTTGTCCATCTCGGCAGTGTATTTTCCATGAAGATGGGGATTTCTCTGTAGCCTTGACTTCAGACTTTCAAGCCTCTTGCAAGCCATGGTTTGGTTGTCCGGCAGACTTGGGGGTCGGTGTTTAAATGGTATTGGAAGAACATAATGTCCTCCCTCATGCTTTACTGTCTTATCCCACAGGTCGAGTACTTTCTTATCATTAATTGACATACCATCCCCGTCACCTGCGGAATTATCTATTTTCCAAAATTGCTCCACCTGCTGTTGAAGGCCAACATCACCTAGCACAAAGTGGGATGCCTGTTCCCTATTCTCTTCCTGTGTCTTACCATCAATCATGGGTCCATTTAGGGTCCATCCAAGGGCTGTCTTTATTCCATATGGTGCTCCCTTGTCTCCCTTCCTGACCTCAACCGGAACCAGTGCTTCAGGAACATCTTGCCCAATGAGGAGTTCAACCTTGTCATCATAACCAACAATGGGAAGATTTAAATCTTGCAGGTGTGGCCACTGATCCAAGTCTTCCTGTTTAACTTCACTTTGCTTCAGATGTAGGCTTGGTCTTGCGAGAACTTCAGGTACAATAATCGCTTCACTTTCCTCGAGGTCTGTTACCTCCAATTTATATACCGAGGTTTTCATTTTGCTTCCCTCACTTTCTAGTGTTGTCAGATTTGTTGTGGTCTCACTCCCACTCAGGCCTAATTTGCTTACCAGACTATCAGAGCAGAAGGAAGAATTTGACCCACTGTCTAGAAGTGCATATGTCTCCACTACTTCGGAACCACCTACGCCTCTGACCTTAACTGGGACAACTGGCAATACCACGTGGACTCTTCCGGCCCCATTGAGAGAACTTGCATGACTTGTTTGTTTACTAGAAGACTCGTCCTTCTTGAGTGTGGTGTCAGATTTCTCGGTTTGTTTAGGCGCTGACTCTTTGTTGGCTGGTTTCCCATCAAGATGCAGTAGGCTGATGTGTTTCAGTCCACATCCTGGCACTGTGCATGCAGCAGGTCTCCTGCAATTTGTCCCAATATGTGAGCCCTTTAGACAATTTTTGCAGAGCTTGTTGTCCCGAACAACCTTCCACCTATCACTCTGCTTCATCCCTTTAAACTTGTCACATGCTGTCAGCTGATGACTGTCATCACATACCATGCACTGAACCTTGCTCTCCTGTGTGCCCCTGTTGGTTTCAGTCTGAGTGCTGAAGCTCGACCCAGATTTCCCTGTGGGTTTGGGTTTGGGTTTGCCATCTTTATTTACCTTCTTAGCTTCATCCCTGTTATTCCCGAGACCACATTTCCCAAATACTGGGTCATTTGCCTCATCCGCCGCGGCTGTGAGGAAATTCACGAGATCCTGGACACCAGGTGATTTGCCTAGTTTTCGTATATGGTAAACTGTTTTCTTCCATCTTGTTTGCAGATACCTTGGTAACTTCTCTATGATCTCAACCAAACTGCTTTGATTCAAAATATCAAGCTTTCCCATCGCACTAAGGGTTTCCATGCAATTTGTGAGATCATCTGCCATATCCCGGAGTCCATCCACATCTGATTCCCTGATCGGTTTCCTTTTGAGCATCTTATCAGCCCATGCTTGTGAGACTATAAAGTCATTACCAAACCGATCTTTTAGTAACTTTCTGGCCATGCGATACCCTGATGATGACTCCTTGACAGCGCAACTTTCAATAACCTTGCGGGCTTTCCCAGTACAGTACCGCATTAGCCTGCTAAGCTTCACGCTGTCATCGATTAATTCTTTGTCTACTGAAGTTTCGAATGCTCTGATGAAGACCCAATACTTCAGTGGGTCACCATCATATGTCATCAAATCCACTTTTGGTAACTGCAAAGTGTTAAGAAGTAGCTGCTGTTGTTGCTGCCCCTGATTGAGTATCTGAATGAGTGTATCTGACAGTGGCGCGTGGCTGGCCTGTGTGAGGTTATAGTCAGACATATCAAATTGTGGAGGAGGATCTGGCACATTTGGCTCCGCTTGCATTGGCATACCGCAGACATTAGTGAGGCTGTCATTTCTCATCAGTTCAGAGCTTTCATTTCTTTGGGGTAGGCCTAGGCTAGGTTGAATCTGTTCAGGCATAATTGGACTTGGTTGTGGAGGTACAAATGGCTTCACACGTGGGTTCAGGGTGGAGGGCGTTAACTTCATTTCTTCAGCAACCCTTGTACTGGACATAAGAGACTTTGACCTGGCCAATTCTTCTTTCATTTCAGCCAGTTCTTGCTCTATCCTATTAATCTTCAACTCCTTGGCCCTTAGGCTTACCTCATCATGTGGTGCTTTCCTATTTGAGACCTTCTCAGCAGTTTTGTCTGAAGCAATCTTTACAACAGACGGTGCAGCCCTGCCTGACAGCAAACCTTCATGGTGAGACGACCGGCGGACATCACTGATAGCACCCATGCTAGCCTCAAGCTGTTCGGACAACCCTTCTGTCCAAGCAGCCAAATCAGCCTTGTACTCATGCATAAATTGAACAACCTTGTCACAGTATGTATGCGACTTTTGTATGTCAGTCAAATCTGACAAATGAGAATGATACTCATTATGGCATGCTAAGAAATTTGCGAAATATTCACCTGCCTGACCCGCCTTAGCTGTTACTGATTCTATATCTGGATTATCATCATTCATGAGAACATAAACTTCATTCACTTTCTTTGTTAACTGTCCTTTAGCGTTACTTCTCTTCTTTTTAAGTCCTAAAATTTGTTTCATGACGTTCACAGTCACCTTTTTTTCCATCTTGAAAGAGTCCAGAGTCACAAGTTGAAAACACAGCTTCAGTTGGAATGGTTGTAGCCGCAGCCTATAATCCACAGGGTGAATCCCTCATCTTGAGAATTCCGAATCCAATGATCTTGTGGTGTTCCGATCTCTGTCATCCGTTGGCTCCTGTGACGGGAATGCCACAATGACACATAAACTTGCCTCCTGTTCATCAAATCACAGTAAGCAAACATATTATCATGAATGACTTGCTCACTCGTATATGATCCGCAATGAAAGTTTCACTTCACTCACACAATCCATGGAGGAACTTTCACATGTACAATCCATGAGAAACTTTAGACACTTCACTTACAATCCATGAAGAAACTTTCACATAAAATCCATGAGAAACTTTCACATGTAATAACTTCCCAGCAGAAGTCCTCTATTGAACGAAATGTGGAATAAATGTCCTTGAAAAATATTTGACGCCCAGACTTCAGCTAAAGAAACACGCCTTTTATTAATGAATCATGTTGAATAATATCTCAGAATATAACTTCTTGATCTGGATACAATATCTCTTTTGGGTCTATGGTGTTGGTGGCGGCGGCGGTTCAATCTGTAAAGATTACATAATAAACATACAAAATCTATACCTAAGAATAATGGCCTAAAAATAAGATGAGAAATAAGATGATAAATCGACTATAATGACTACTTACAGAGCTGGGGCTTCTAGGGGTCAAACACTGCAAAATCTATAACTTGTTACATGATGGTAGCTGATTCTTTAACTTCTTAATAATCATGAAAATGAAGAGAAGACAAGACGCGGGTCCTGCCCTCCCAGTTGCCTAAAACTAAACTGTCCCTTTGTCCAAAACCTGGGTGGATTGTCATCAAAGACAAGCCCTCAGGCATTAATGGTTCGCTGGGATTAGGGGGCCGAATTAGGAGGTCTTTTTGTGATGAAAGTCATCCTTTGCATAAATTTAGGCGTACTTGGTAAATGAAATGTTGATTGCATTCATGTTCCACTTGCATGGAGGGCCCCCTATTGGCAGTGGTTTTTGTGCATGTTCCTCATTTGACTAAGGTAACAGTTGCTATGTTCATATGCAAATTTGACCTCTGAGGTTAAGCGAGAGGACTGGTGACTGTATCCAGGGCCCGATTGCACCAAAGCATACCAGGCGTGGCATCATGCTATCTCCTAGTTGGGTTTTAACTTTGTATACCAAAATGTCAGTAAAGTTATAAGCCATCTAGGAGACTGTGGAAGTTTTGCTGGTGCTGTGAATTGGTATCTTTGTGAAAGTGAAATTTGGAAGAATAACATGCAAGATCTTATGTAAGGAAAATAATTCTTTATTTATTTTCGAAATTGAATAATGCAATACATAATGTATATCGATGTATTTAACAGTGAGGTTTCATTTATCATGTCCTGAGGCCCTATTAATGGTATTTCAATGAGTATATAGAATACCATTATGATGAAGAGGTAGTTACGTTTTGGAAGCCATGATACATTACATAAGTATGTAAGCATGTAAAAGTCATTTAAATGATTGATTAAGTCAATAATTAGACAGCGAGTCTTGACGGAGTGGTTGATGTGACGGTTTTATGGATCGAGTCACAGAGAAATAACTGAATTAACATATACTGATATGGTTGTGCAATAAACGTTACATAATGGCCTGGGTAACATGCAAAGGTACACATGATACAACGTTTACACCTATCAGTTTACAATCATGATTGCATAGATAATTACCTCTTGTACAGAATTTTATTACATAAGTATGTAAGCATGTAAAAGTCATTTAAATGATTGATTAAGTCAATAATTAGACAGCGAGTCTTGACGGAGTGGTTGATGTGACGGTTTTATGGATCGAATCACAGAGAAATAACTGAATTAACATATACTGATATGGTTGTGCAATAAACGTTACATAATGGCCTGGGTGACATGCAAAGGTACACATGATACAACGTTTACACCTATCAGTTTATAATCATGATTGCATAGATAATTACCTCTTGTACAGAATTTGTGATATAACTGTATTACAGTAGTGAGTTTGAAGCGAGGCGAACAATCGATGAATGTAATTAATTGCATATTAAGAATGATGACTATAATACAGATATGTTGTTATATATAGATGTAGATATAAAAATAGATATAAAAATACCGGGTAACATGCATGTCCAGTGTTTCATCACCGAATGTGCCATATGATTATTGGCAATTTAATGTGGAGAATTGGTTTTGAATGTGACTTGTTGTCCATAATAAATCATTAATTTAGTCCAATCCCTTCTTTGGAGGTTTATTGACGGAATCGGTGAGGGAAACACTGGCTCACAATTTAGATCAAAATACAATCGGTCATGACGTTATGAGTTTGCCAGTTATAAAATTGGCACTGAACCCTAAGGCATATTCAATGTGAAGAACTGCATACTGTTTTTGCTGTCATAGTGTAAACAGCCAGTACGCTTAAGGATTATATTGCGTTCATTTGGGTTGCACTATGCTTTAAGACTGTAGTTGACCGCAGCTATAATGTTTTAATAATAATGGATATGTAATATACAGGTACATTTTATATATTGATTTTATGTGCATTTGTACAGTGCGGGAAGATGGTGCATTCATAGAAATACAGAGGTAATGGAGGTATTATATGATAGTATATTTTATCACTGGAAAAGAGAATATATTTGACCTGAGTTATCTTTCACATGGCAGTGATGACGTTGTTTTCAGCAGTAATTCGGACTAGTTAATGTTATTATTAATGTGCTTTGCATATACAGTGATGCAGGTAAGATAATGTATAGGTTACCAATGACCTACATGTAAGTGGTGATGCGAAGATTATGGTAGACCATTGCAAGTTATTAAAGGGTCACCAATGTTGTCTACAGATATCATATCACAGTACGGTATGCATGTGCAATGTGTCATCAACAAATGTGGCAAATGATGATTGGCAATCATGTAATGTGGAGAGATTGGTTTTCAATCATATGGTTGTTGTAAAAAGTTGTAGCTTGGTGGCCAGTGTCTCTGTTTTGGGGGTTTATTGACTGAGTTGGTGTTGCACAATTTAGCTGTAAATGCGAGTGGTATATGATGGTATGAGTTCACCAGGTTAGAAAATTGGCACTGAATGCCAATGCATGTTCATTGAGCAAGTGGTGTTTGTTTGTTGAAATCTGCTCAGCTTCTGGGATTTTTTTTGCCAGTTTGTCTATCAGCTGCTCTCTACATGACTAATTGAGACTTACCAAAATAGGCCTATTGCTTTGTCTAATCGTGTGGTTCGTTTCCAGATCTGGTAACATTTTAACAATATGATACCATTGTTACCAAAATTGGAAATCTGTTTCCAATTCATTCCTAATAAAGTGTGGTGCACATTTCAGAGTGCACTGGTTTGGTGCAAAATGCTATTGCCAAGAACTTCTTTTAGGGAATTTGACCAAAATCTAGATTCAGTATTTTCCTATATTTTTTACACACTAGGCCCAGATGTGTCTTCTTTTTTACTCCAAGAAGAGCTATAATGCTTAACACTGTTTAAGATAAACTTTGCTCCCTGAAGTTGTCTTAACTAATTACATGTACATGTACATAATATATTTGCTTAACTTTTCCTTATTGGGTAGAGTGATGAGCCCAAAGGATTTACATTCTATACATGATATTGGAATTGATCACATCCCACAAATTCCTCCTATTTCTGTAAATTAAGGACTATTTGGGGAATCAAAATAGGCCTCTGGTTATCTTGTGTGACACAAGCACATTAACTATTTAAATCTTTATTCATGACCCAATTAATGTTTTTAATGTTTTAAAAACACCGCATCATCCAGCTGGTTGAAATACTGTTGACTAGTCAGCTAACTGAAATTTGGTAATGGGGTCTTCTAACAGTATGTTTCCAGATCTGGCAATATTTTGATAGGTTTGTTACCAAAATTGTAAATCAGTTTCCAAGTAGATGTTCAGTAATTCGTACTTCCGTTTTCCGATGTACGAATTCTTACCTTGGTAAGAATTATTTACTACCATGGTAGTAAATCATTATTACCTAGGTAAGAATTCGTACTTCCGTTTTCCGAAGTACGAATTATTACCTAGGTAAGAATTAAATACTACCAAGGTAGTAAATAATATTACCTAGGTAAGAATTAAATACTACCATGGTAGTAATTAATTATTATCACCTAGGTAAGAATTATTTACTACCATGGTAGAAAATATTTACTAGCATGGTAGTAAATAATTACAGCGTGGTCGATTTATGGCAGGGACGGCTTGCGTAGTATATCTCTTTCATCAAGTGTATTAGGCATGTCAGGCAAGGTGGGGATCCATTCAGTTTGTGATTTTTTACTTTTTACTATTTGCCACCGAAATGTCTCCTTTGGGAGCTGTGTTTCCAAATGTCATTAAAGATATTTTTCAGACTAAACAATATTGTGCTTGCTGAAATCTGCTCAGGGATTTTTTTGTCAGTTTGTCTATCAGCTGCTCTCTACACGTCTTTACTAACTGAGACTTACCATCGTGTGGTTTGTTTCCAGATCTGGTAATATTTTAACAACCATATGTTACCAAAATTGGAAATGTGTTTCCAATTCATTCCTAATAATAAAGTGTGGCACACGTTTCAGCCCACTGGTTTGGTGCAAAGGAATTTCTTTGATGGGAATTTGACCAAAATCTAGATTCAGTATT
>NMRB01002125.1:47990-61935 GCA_002633025.1 Notospermus geniculatus | reverse complement strand
TAGTTTTAGCGCCGCCGGGTCTGAAAGTGAGGGTGTTCATTTCCCGCCAAAATAGCAGGCCCGTGGCGACCAAAATACTTCTTAATAACCACACCACGTATGTTTATGAAGAAAATTGTATCGTAGACTGGTAGTTTAAAGTGATATCAATCACTATCATGTAATCCATACTTCGAAAAACATAAGTGAAGTGTCAAAAACTTTGCATGCAAGTTGAAAACTGCAGCGTTTGCATAAATTAGGACAAGCCAATATGGCGGCGCATAAAATGCGGAACGGTTCGTGGTGCTGGATCGATGACAAAATCCTCTCAAATTCACCTTCTTCGTTGTCGTTTATGAGGTTAATGATTAAAATGGTGCTTGGAACAATGCCAAATGGTAGCAAATGTATAATAAGTGCTTCGTTTTATCTAATATCGTTCAGTTTTATGCCGGGCCCGTCTTCAAACATTGCGATCAGTGTTTTCTCACAGCCGCGAGTCCGTGACCTAGATCACGTAGATATGCAAATGAGTTGTTGTGATCATGAATGTATCAACAGTGTACGAAGACGTCGTGGAACGGTCGTGGCCCGCCGTACTCCTCCTCCTGCCCTGGCAGTGACTAAGTGAGACTGAAGTGGCCGTCAGAAGTTCTACCAGGGGCGCTGCGATCGTGCGAGATGTGAAATCGGTGTATTCCTGCACCCGTCCTGTGCATCGGCCTAGGCCTACTGTGTACAGACAGTGCATGCTGTGTGCATATGCGCGTGCTTCGTTCAGTGCAGAACGATGAATCATCACCCCCCGAAGTGTGTGACTCAAGACTCGCTAGTAACCATGGTGAATGGACCAAAATGACTAATTCAAAGAACTGACTCAAACAAATACGAGGTGATATATGTACCTGTCCATTTTGAACTTGACTTCCGTCCCCAGAAGAGTTAGAAACGGTTGTATTTTCTGTGCTTGCAACGGCACGCTCGTCTTCGCCGGCCATGATGAGGGTATGTTTAATCTCGAATTTGCTATTCATAGAAATTATTGTTTCACGAGGAATAACATAAGGACGTCCAATGAATGGATAACGTATGTATTTTTTGTTAATTTTTTTCGATATACTTTCTCTAATTTTTAAAATTGTTTTGCAAATTTGATATTTTACTGGAATTCAGGGAAGAATGAAACGTGGATATCAATGACGTCATCCGGGAAAAGTTCAATTTCAAGATGGCGGGTTTTCGAGATCGCGAAAAACAGTATTTCCCTCTTCAAGACAGCGAAGCTGTCATCCGTCTATTCAAATACCAGCTCGAAAATACTGATGACCCCAACTTGGCACTATTGTCCATAATCCTTGGATGTATAGAAAATACGTTGACAGTCAATCGCGCCTTTCCACCCGACGCTGACAGCTCGCAAAGTTTGGAACCAATTTTCCCGGTCATCGAACTTGTGACGGTGGAAGCTCTTTACTCAAAATTCGTCAGTCAAATCAAAGGAGCTGTGGACCTTACATGTTACAAGAGTGGTTATGCAACAAGAGAACTTGTGAAGAGGGTATCTGATGTAATATGGAGTAGCTTGACACGGAGTTATTACAAGGACAAAGCCCATTTACAATCGCTTTATAGTTACTTGACGGGTGAGTAAATTCAACGTTTTTAGAAACCGATCCCATCAGTCATCATTTTCACACGTGGTACCATCAATTTCTCACGTAAAATTTCCCGATTTAGCGCAATCTCATTTCAGGTATTCTGGTTTGTTTTTGTTTTATATTGATCGTAGATCATTTCAGACGTAATTCCCCTGGATGACAATGGCTAGATTGCCCGGGTGCTGCGATTTTTCTCCATGTCATTGGTGTAAACATTGCTCTGATACTCGAACTTAGTGCGATTATAATATTATAATGAGATATTGCGCAGTAGAAAATTCCTGTTACCATGGACATGAGATGATATGCTCTCAATAAATTGCATGTGCTGAATGACATTTTAGCACCTTTTATTGCGTTGTCATTCGTTTTTTGTCAATTGGCAATGTTGCTTATCAATTTGCAATAATGAATATCGGTTGATTTGGAATCAAGCTCGTTCATGCCACATGGAAGATTTGGATGTATAGAGTCTTAGAGATGATACTGCGGAGAGCCTGCCCCACCCCCTCCCCTCCGTCACATGTCTCCTGGATTCCTGGAATTGTAGTTACATGTAGTGGAAGCATGCATCAGGACCAATGACTTACATTGAGATAACAATTTGCCACTGATTATGGAATCTAATTGTCCATTATTGAGGAAGTACTGATACTGACATGAGCACTCATTTGAAGTAGGCCTAGCCTGGGTGGGTTCAATTTGATGAGGATCTTTTCATGTCATAATGATAAGGAATGTGTCATGTAATAATTATATTGCTTGAAACATCACATGTCAAGTTTTAAGATGTGAATGAATTTGTATTGTCAATGGGCTTTGAGAGTCACACATTTCAGTAATCAGACTGGCTAACTCAATCATGTTGTTATGGTACAAGTTTAATTGGTGGGGATAAGTAATCATCAGACTGGGTAATTGCATAACAACAAATTCAGTCCTCATTGGGGGATTGGAGATTGGTGAATTGCATGTGTTTATTTTGATGCAACATTGGTAGTGGAGATGATTACACTCTTTTCATTGAATTTGTTGAAATGTTGTTTTCGATGTCAGGAAGAGGGAAAGTTTAAAACAAAAGTGTTGAATATCATTTCTATATATTGGCAGAAACAATGTCACTCATTGTCAGTGATCAGGATAAATTAGTCATGTTAGTATTGGAAACCACCAATGCTGGAAAAGTTAGCAATACAAATATTGATACAAAGCCATAAAGCTGAGGCATGTCTTATGAGATGTGAAGCCTTTGATTTGAAAAGTGAGTTGGCTAATCACTAATGTTGGGGGGTCCAGTTTTTTCGCAGATCTATATCAAATGTGATTTGAAATGTGGCCAGATGGCTGTTGCTGGGTGGTTGATTACTCATCTCCAGTCACACTCTGGCCTTGAGCCAGTAATGAGTATCACATTGTATGAAGGATCTGGCGTGTTTGGTGTATGTATTGATTCATTTTGAGTCACTTAGCTTCAGTTTACGTGAACTTGAAGTCCTTTGAGAAATATCCATCTATTTTAGATCATTTATAAAAAAATGATTATTTTCTATTTTATGCACTCACATTCTATTTTTACCTTACCTTGATAGATAGTGCACGTCTAATTTAATTCCTGTTTGTCTGTCTTTAAAAGTCATATTGTCTTTGAAGACAACAGTGACATTTTGCAAAGTTTCTAGGAAGGACAAGAGTAATACGCTGTTTGCCTCTTGTGGCTGCTGATTCACCACATAATGTGACCTTATAATTCCCTATAATGATATTACTATTGGAAATGGAAGTATGAGAAACATGCTTGTAATCATATGGGAAATAAATCCCAAGAAACTCAGACAGACATTTGTCTTGCCCTGGGAAAGCTTGCAAGATTTTGTGAACTTTTGATCCTTGTTTGATGTGTTTCAATTCATGTAACTATTCTGGCTAGCGCTTCTAAAATAAAAATAGGTGAATATAATGTTGTTCTGGGAAAGCGAAACTGCAGTTGACAGTCAGTTCAATTGACAACATGAAACTGCAAAGAAAGGAGTAAAGGAAAGTGTGATTCACCCGAACTCTAACATAGGCAAAGTGCCAAGCTTGGAAATGTGCACAGGAGGTCAGTAGTGAAATTCAAAATAGTCCATGTCGTAGTTAATGGGCCATATTCTAGAACGTTCCTTAACATTAAGGTCCACCTTAAATCTATTGTTCTCGATGGTTTTACAATAGACTTAAGGTCGACCTTAACGTTAAGGAACGTTCTAGAATACGGGCCAATAATCTAATGATGTAAAGGGTAACTTGGTTTACTTTCCATGAGCCTAAGCAAATCCAAGGTTGTGCTCAGTCTACTGGTAAAATACTGTGGTTTGTGGTTAAATCATTGTGTTCACTTGCGGTGTCTGTTGCACAGGCCTGGCACTTTGCCCATGTTGAAATTAGGATGAATCATACTTTACCACAGATATTTGTTGGAGTTCTCGCTTGTCTTAGGGATTAGTCTTTCCTGTGATGAAAGCAAAATAGTGCCAGCGTTATTGCAGTCCTTTACAATACATTTCAATTTGCGATTTCATGAATTCATGATGTACAGAAAACACTTNCCCCCCCTCGCACGAAGAAATTTTTGAAAATTGGAGGATAAAAGACCCAATTTCCCGGCATCTGCGAATAAAAATCGAACTGAGCGGCGGCCATTACAAGGAAGTCACTTGGCACGAAAACTGACGGAAATTGCCGATCGACTGGCCGAGTTGTGTTTGACGTCAGAGGCTGTACCAAATATGGTCACCGTTACACTACTATTCCATTCATCGCTGGTCGTGACTGGAGTTGATTGACGAATCAGGAAGAAGGGCGTGAATATGGCGCGAAGAGACGTGAATACATAATGTGGATTGCGCATAAATTACTAGTATTGATTTTCGTGGACTGCGGCCGGCGTGGCTGTCGGAGGGAGAGCGCACGACTGTTCCCGCGTTCACGGCGATTTCGTCAGGTAGTGGGCGTTTGGGGCTGGTGATAGGATATTAGGATGAGAAAGGGGCACTAAATGGCAAAGAGGATGTTGATTAAGCTTTTATTCATCGTTTATTTCACTTATAAAATCACCTGGCGGACGAATTTTTTGACATGGCGGCAGATTTTATGACTTGGCGGAAGGCACGTTTACACGCGTTTGACTTGGCGCACCGCCAAGTCGTTAACGTAGGTTCGAAGGCCCTGTATCTCATTTACAGAATTGGTGAAGATACTGGGTCTGCTTCCGATCACCGGTCATCGGTTGTTCGTATGCGTTAGTGCTTCAGGTGAGGCTCCGATTAGGGTTGAGTGGAAATGGTCAGCAAGCGAGGCGTGTCTGATTGATGTTTTGTGGTATACCGTTCATGCATAATAAACGAGGAGGTCAGTATTGGTTTATCACATGAATACCTCCCTTCAACTGCAGTAAACCGCAGCGAATGAGGCATTAGAAAAGCGCCCCGGTGGGCCCCAAAATGTATTGCTGTAAAAAATTGCTGATTGACCGATGATCGGAAGAAGACCCAGTATTTTAAGCTTAAGTATCTATCTCGGTATCTTCTATGTAATCGCCAAATTTCAATCCAATCAAACATCAGATATGGCCGCCAGGTGGTAATCAATAAAGAAATCAATGTTTGTGAATGAATTTCTCCCATCAGGCAAAGTTGATTCTTTTAAAATCTTGTGCATTTGTTTTTCAGGTAAAGGTAATGAAGACAAGAGAGGTCAGCCCGTCAGTTGTGGTGTCGACGAACGGCGATGGTTATACCTGAATGGATACCCGGTGAAATGTACCCGCCACATGGAGGTTGCATCGATGGTATCTGGCATCAACCCTTCAATCAGTGCCACTGTGGACAGCGTGGAGATGGCCAGCCTGCAGCAGGTACACTCCTGTGGGAAGTCCCACTTCAACTCTAGGGATTTCATAAAGTGCCCCTCCAACTTTATTTTTTACTTAATTTCCGAAAACTTTGCAAAATGTTAATTCCATCTTGCAAAATATTGATTCCATCTTGATCTAAGTCTGTGATGATCTTGATAAAAACATACATATTTTGTTTTCAGGAACTTCTCTGGTTGTTGTACGACAAGGACCATCTCAAATTGTGAGTATTGCGGCATTGTTCAATGAGGATTTGGACGATGTTGCCAGCCTTTTGATTTGTACTATATATGTACAGTACATGTAGATGGGTCTCAATCTTACTTCCGTTTGGCAATATATGTACTTTTGTGCATCCTAATCATTTCTGAGGAAAACCCGTCAGATGTTGCTGAATGATCAAAAAGGGCTGTCAGATTGCCTGTGCATTGATCTGCTACTGTTAAAGGAGCACGGTATTGGATCTCAAATGCGTTATTTGACTGCGGACCTAGAGGAAGCCACCTAGCGGCAGCAAAACGAACTACAAAAATGCATTACAAAATGTACGTAGTAAATCGGGTCAATTTGCCGACAACGTAGCTAGTTTCTGGGTTGGAGATTGGTGCAATGGCGCCAGCTGTCGAGAAAAAGTGGCAATACCGTGGTCCTTTAACCTGTTACGTACTACATTTCATTCATTGAAATGTGCGGGTTCAGCAAGGCCATTAACACTTTCCTCAAATGCGACATCATTCGACATTTTAGATTGCCTCAAATTTATGCCAAATAAGTGAAGGGCCAAGGACTTGCAATAGACTATTCTGTCACCCCTGCAATTCTCAATTATTCGCCGTGAAATTCACTATCCTCTTGTCACTTTCAGGTACCCGATGGCACTCGGCAATCTTGGTGACCTAGAAGAGATCATAGCAACCCCTGGGCGACCACCGCCGGCAACGCTGTTCAAGGAGGCGATTGAAATATCCAAGACCGTCTACAATAACCAGCATGTTTATCCGTACACATACTTCGGCGGTTATTTATACCGGAATGGCTTGTATAAGGATGCTTTGAAGTGCTGGGCAGAGGCGTCATCAGTAATCCGTGGGTATGTGTCGGAAAAGGTTTCAGGAGAATCAGCTTTCCCTGGAGTAGCTTGAGATGGCCTCTTCCTACTAACCAGGCCGATAATGCTATGGCTTCGGCCCTGATGGAAACTAAAGCTAATACAAATACAAAATCAACTTTCCGGGGTGGGGGCTTTTGTCTTAGGGGATTATGATATCTTGGGGTAGGGGGCTTGACTCGTCTGTAAATTGGTCAGGGTCAGTTGCTTTTGATTGTCTTCTGTAACTTTCAATGTTCATGTAAATCTGAATTCGATGTTCCTATTGGTCACACATTTCGTTCAGCTTCCTTCTCACTTGCAATGCCAATTCTAGAGCTGAGCATCATGCATGATATTGCCGATAATTTATAATTTAATGCAGGAGGAAACCAGAGCCTGCAAACAACCTGCACTGTCCAAGACTTCTCTATATCAGTGCTCGCTGATTTTAAATGTTGAACCAAAAGCTGAGTACCCAATATGTTACTGGGGGGTTTAGATAACGTGCATATTTGCGTAAATATGCGAATCTTATGGGAAAAACGCAGGTGAAATCTTGCACAAGACGTAACATACGCATGCCAAAAAAGCCCCAGATGAGGACCATACACACTATGGTACTTTATGAGCCGTCAAATACGCAAGCAATTGAAAACTCGCTACATATTTAAAAGTGCGAATCAAGTCCCACAGTCAGCAGGCAAAATGCGATGAGATTGCCGCCATTTGCAATTCAGGCGTGACGTCAGAATCTTTCCAGGTCTCACTGCACAGTTTTGGTGAGGTGTCACTACACAGAATTTACGGCATATCCTGCTCTGGAAGTGCCGGGCATGCGTAAAATATGCCACTTAACACGGGCCAGGAGAGTAGTGTACGCACTCACTAAATACAAGATGAGTAAAGTACTCCTGGCTTAAAGTTATGAGCTCTATAGCCAGTATTGGGCAGATTAATGTATCCAGTAGGAGGAAACCAGAGCATCCGGAGAAACCTGCTCTGATGAAGATAGTCACCTCCTGTATCAAAGAAGAATGGATTTTATCTGGGAATGAACCCAGAACTTCAGGCATCAGAGGTGATGCTGGTATGTGGTGATATTTTCGCTGCCTCTCTGACCAAGCACTGATGTGGAATGGCTTATTTACTACTGCCCCTGTTCAGTTTGTACTAAAATCATACTAAAATTTGAGAAGAGTCTGTATTTGTTTGTTTGTTCGCGATTTTCTCCAAGACTGACGGACGGATCACCCCCAAACTTGGTATGCACATGCCGACAGACCTCGGAGGTATCCTTACGAAGCCCGAATTTTGATATGACTTGTAGTTTTCCAAATACATGTATTAAGATACCGTAGAATCACCTTTCTCCGGTCACTGTCTAGTGTCAGATATGCAAGGCCTCTAAATATTCATTGGCTGTTCATGCCCCTTTTCGTGAGCGGCCAATGACAGTTCGCCATGCAGCCCAAGTTGAAGTCATACCACTGTGACGATGACTCCGCGGTGTCGATTTCAATGACTGTGAGGGTAGCGTAATGTTATTGACCTTCGGACGTTCGTGAATTGATCATGCGGGAATCGTTGTCTCGGACACGTTGGCGGAACATAAAGGNCCCCCTAGGGTGCCGTTCTGCCCCTAAAAAAAAATGTTTTTTTTTTAGGTTTTAGTACCTCCCAGACCCTCTGCCATGGTCCCTTTTGGTCGTATCACCTTAGAAACTGCCTTAAGCTGCATTTAGCTGACACGCGGAATGCGGTATAGGGCCACGGAATCCCCGGCGGAAGCGATTTGTTGTATGAGAAATGCATTGAACTTTCCGCTTACCGCGTTCCGCAATCCGCATACCGCGTGCAGCTAAATCCAGCTTTAAATTGGCTGTTGACTGGAGTTATTAAGACATTTTTAACTGATAATTCCGTTAGTAGAAATGTCGCGAATAAAAAGTGCCCTTTTCTAGGTTGAAGTGCCCTTTTCACAGTTTGCACCGTGCCCTTCTGAAATCCTAGATATAACCCTGGTATCCATCTAGTAGGAGGCACCCAGAGGAACCTTCACTGACGAAGAGAGTTGCCCTCTCGGTCACCTGAAGAATGGATTTGATAGGGAATGAACCCACAACCTCAGACATCAGAGGTGATACTGCCTGTGGTGATATTTTCAGTGTGCCTCTCTGACCAAACACTGATGATATGGCTTACTTACTGCTCCATAAGAGTTGTCCTCTGAACGGGACTGTTCTATAGGGTGGGCCAGAGAAAGTGTCCCTCGAACAATAGCACTTCTATTGTTTCCCTATTTTTCGAGGGACACTTTCTCTGGCCCACCCTGTAGAGTTCCAACTGCTCAAGGTAGTCTGACAATGGTACTAGGTCTTTCGTCACTACAACATGCTTATAATCTGGCACAGTTGGAACATTGAATTGTTCCCTTCAGAGGACAACATTCTATTCAGTTTGTACTAAAATGTGCATTACAAACTTTAAAACTTATATTTTTCATTTTCCAGTTTCAACTATAATCGCGAAGATGAGGAAATCTACAAAGAGTTCCTTGAGATCGCCAACGAATTAATACCACGTGCGGTTAAACTCATGTCAAACGATGGCGTACAGTTCAAGCTGTGTTTGGAGCATGTTCCCTTTTTACAGGACCCCGAGTGTTATTCTCTGCTGCTGAAGTTCTATGATGGGATCTGTGAATGGGAAGAGGGGAGCTCAACGCCGGTGCTGCATATTGGATGGGCGAAGCACTTTGCTTATTCCCTGTCCAAATTTGATCCGATGGTGCGGTCACGCATTATAATCGAGGTAGAAGGCGGGGAAGACGAGGATGATAGTGACAGTGAGACGGATGAAGCTGAGCCGGAACAGAGACTGACTAACGGTAAAAACGGTACAAAACATGTTGATCACACGGACGGGAAGGGTCAAAATGGCGGAACGGATGAGGACCGTATGAAGTCAACGATACAGGAGTTAGAATCAAAAGTGGGCACAGAATTTCAGAACGAGGCTAGAAATCCTAACATTGCTGCCTTGGCCCAGGCGTGTAGCGAATCGATTCTCAATCCAGAATATTTGTTAGGCAGTGGTGAGCCTTTCACTAAAACTGTGCCATCAGCCCAAGTTGATATATCAGAGCTTCTGAGTTCAAAATCCAACGGGAGCCCATTTCCTGGCATGACAATGGACTCGATGCTCAAGGCGGATAGTCCAGCAGATATGGCTTTGTGTCGGTCTTCTCTAGATCAATCAAACATAAGTAACATTGACATCAGTAAGTTGGAATGTCAACGGGTGTTATTCAAGAGTCAAAAAATGAAAGGACTACGGAAGCTGTTGACATCATCGGCTAAGTTCAACTCGAGTGCAATAAAGCTGCAACTGACTGCTCAGAGCCAGGTCCACATCAAGCATTCAATACAGAGTAAGCGCAGCTCGGAGTCGTACGATTACGCCGGTATACGTAAACGTATGCGGCGGGAGTCGAAGGATTGATTAGGTGGCGTCGCCACCTAGTAGCAGACGTCGTGGTCTGGTGTCGTTAATTAGGCAGCAGGTGTAAGATTTGTGATACCCACACATGATCTAGGGAGGAAAATTGACCTTGATTTTGTTTTGGCGAAACGTAAAGAATGGTGTATACGACGAGCAGTGCATTACTGTGCTCAGAAAGTATCCACTGTGGGTTGAGGTACGTAGAGAGCCAGATGCTCTGAAGGTTTGAGTGACGTCAGTGGAGCTTTGATTGTTAGGACTTCTGGTTGGCAAACAGCTTTATTTATTGGGATCTTATTGGTGGTATGCGAAAAAATCTCAAGTTTGGGTGACACCATCATCAATGTTGAATTGAACTGAAGACGAATGCTGTTTGTTTCCAAGAAGTGTGTTGATCTGTTCTTGACGACATGTCCTACACATATGTGTATTTGTTGTCATTGATGTTCAGAAAAGCTTCACTTTTGGCACCCATGTCCTTGGTTAGTTTTTCTCCCCGTGTTGTGCAATGTTTTAGTCATTCCAAACAAAGCTGTGCGCTTATTCTTGTTATTTCTCCGTGGCTTAAGCCAGGCGTTTTTTGTACTGGTATGTACTGTAATTTGATATATCTGATCTCAAACTCGGTTTGAATAATGGCAGACCTTGATGTGTGTGATTCAGAGTTTGTTGCTGTGCTTTGTTAGATACCTCATTGTTGTCTCCTACATATTGAAATTTTATGTAGGGAAGATTATGTGTTTCTACACAACTCATCTGCCCCCAGGTTTTAGCAGGCAGTATCCTCCGTTGAGGTTTTTAAAAAGATTTGGAAATAAGTCGGCAAAAATTTGGAGAAATACTTTTCAGATAGTTGATAGGAACAACCTTTCTTCAAATATTTTCCAATCAATGCCACAGGGTGTGAAAAAACTTTGAAAGAAGATGCCGTCTGCTGGACACCAGGGATAGATGAGGTGAAGGGGTAGAAGTTTGGGGAATAGTATTATCCCTGTGAAGATTTGGTAGATCTTTAGTTGTGGTTAAAGACATGTATATTATAAACTTACTCGCACCACAGATATATCAAGTAGGGTTCAGAAAAATCATGAAAATCTTCAACTTTTTCAATCATGTCAATGTAGTTATCATTACCGGGGTACATTCAGAAGGTGACGTTGTGTTGTGTTAATGTCACGTTGGTCAAAATGATTGTATTCCTAATCATATGATTCCAGTACACTGGTTGCCATACTTGCCCAGCACCGTAATGCATGAAGAACCTGAAGAATTTGAGGTGCAGTTTTATTGACCTGGAATACTTGACTGAAAGTGTTTTTTTTGGGGGGGGGCATTGTTTTGTTAGAGGAACTGAAAGTGTGAGGCTGATTGAAGTTGCCTACCATATCTCCATCCATGTGAGACAATATTAGTGAAAGTTATGTGCTGAAATTCAATTTGTGATAACTCGAGAAGTAGCACAGCCCTTGTCTAAAAGAATAATGGCTGGTATTCATAAAGGTTACAAATGCTTTTACTTAAGATTTGCACAGCAATGTTGAAAGTAAATGTACTGCAAAACTTGAAGTAAAAGCATGTGCTAGCTTTTATAAATATCAGCCATTGAGTTGAGAGGCAAGCACCAAATACGACATTATTGGGTCTGTCAACAATATTGGAGAAATAAATGAACAGCAGGAAGAAGGGGGGGGGGCTTTGAACTATTGGCGTGGGTATCTAAGGAAAATTTCTTCTAATTTACAGCCAAATTTATTCCTTCCCTGGTAGATTTACCTGGTACTCCCCAGTTATAAATATTTTAGGTACGTTTTTCATGCAATGAAATCATCTTGTATGCTGCATGATAAAATGAGTTCTTATCTTTCAGATTTTACATTTGCTCATTTAGAAAAAAAGGGGAATGAGATTTTGTGTCTAACTTTTGCCATATTGCATTTTAACACTTAATTCTGTCTTTGACAATGTGAAATTTTCTTGTTTTTGTCCTTATTTATCAAAATTGTGTTCTTATTTCAAATTCAAAATATCTTGAAGGTAAGTTCTGAAAGAACAAATGTATATACGGTAGTTCCTGCACAATTACTAGATGTTTCATGAGTTCAACAGCAATTTTTGGATTGAAATTTTACTACGAATTTAATTCTAGTTTCACAGTTACTTTGCGATGCACTATGATAATCCTAGTAGTTGCCATGATATACAAAATGTCAATATCTGGGCATTAGATATTGTTTTAGCGATCAATTCTTTATTTTTCTTCAAACGACAAACTAAAAATGTGCCATTCAGCAAAATGACCCATTTTTTTCTGCTTCAAGTATAAAATATTGAGTGACATATCATTCAGAAAATTGTGCTCAACGAATCCACTTAGTTTGGTTGGATTCTTTTTTCAAAATTTTGCAGGACCTTGTGAAATCACATGGATTTTGATATGTGTGTTTGCATGCAGAATAAGAATTCTGAGATAAAATTTTAAATTTTTTCGGCATGCGGTGAAATATGTTGGCAAATTTGTGCTGGTGATATCAGAATTATACATTGGGAAAATCACACAGATTTTGAAATTTTTAGTTGCATGCAGAATAAGTATTTTGAGGTGAATTTCAAGTTTTTCAAGCACTCGGTGAAACATGTTGGCAAATTTGTGCCGGTGTTGTCATTGCTGATAGATATGTGGCATGTTCGGGAAACCAATTTAATGAAGTTTGACATTTTCTGCCTGCAGGAAAAAACACGTGGAGGGTTTCGAAGGTTAGTGCTTGTCACCAATGACTATGAGATTTTTCTACCTAATCCCATACACCATTTAACTACTGACTGAGAATGACCCCCAGGAAAAAACACAAAAGGCTACAAGAATTTTCAGTGTAAATCACCCATTTCAGTGTGTTGAAATGACCGCCAGGAAAAAACACATGGGGGTCTTGGAGGGTTGTTGTTTTGTCATCAAAGGCTACAAGATTTTTCTATGTAAGCAGATGCACACTTTGCACTCTATTTTAGTACGGAAATTCCTGGACTTGCATCTTGGTCTTACCACATAATTCCCAGGAATAGGGACGTTCTTAACTCTTAAAATGCCGAACATGCATGTTTTCACATTTTGCACCGGTCCATGTGCTGCCTCATTAAACTGGAGTTCAAAGCTGAGTTACTTGTGGATTACGATTACTAACCGCTGCAGTTTCTTGTCCTTTTGGAGGGAATTAAACAGTGAAAGTATATGAAAACCTCTGAAGTTCTGGTGCTTTAGGGGTTAAAAGTAACTGAAGGATGTATTTTGAGGTATCATTGCTTGGGGTGTCTTCCTATTAATCATGTCAATAGCTAGACACACTCCCGATATGAAAACGCAACAGGTAAGTTATTTATAGAACAAGATCCATTAGGGACATTAAAAATCTTGTTTACACCTCCCACGCATTGGCCGACATAACAACCCTTTTGTTATGCAACCAACATAAAAAGAGGATTTCCGTCGATTCAGTAGTAATCTTATCTGGCAGCCATAGGGATAAAAAGCTTGTGATGTTCTTTTACGGTAGGAAAAATACGTGTGATAGCCGTGACATTGCTGGTCGCAGTAATGGAATGGGTGATGGTCTCCCATCTCACATCCTCCCACAGCAGGGCTTTGGTCTCGTTCCTCTTCATACACTCCACACAAAGCCCTGCTGAAATTGGGCCTCCCAGGCAAGCATGAGGCGGTCAGAAAACCATTGCCCAATCAGAATGCAGCATTTTTTGGGTGTGAATACGAAATAATTATGACTCATAATAACAATCAAAAATAATAAGAATCTTTCCTATACATAGGAA
>NMRB01002125.1:23586-42676 GCA_002633025.1 Notospermus geniculatus | reverse complement strand
CCCCCCCCCCCCCCCCCACACACACACACACCCTTAAAAAAACAACAAAAAACCAAGAAACTTGCTCTGTCGAAGCATCACCCTCAGTCACAAAATGTCGAGTTCAACTGTGAATTGAACCTTGCATTTTATTTTTAGGTCAACGCCTATCATAAATGTACCCCTACAGGCATTATTATTTGTATGCATCGACACCCCCTCAACCCCCTCCGAAAACTTGCACTGTCAAAGAGCCTCCCTCTTGGTCTCATGAATGATGTGTCTGACTGGGAATTGAACGTGCCACCTCCTTGGTGGCAGATACCAATGTTATCCTTGGCCATTCTGACCTCTGATTTATTCATCGGTGATCATCCACTATTTAATGCCCCAGCTGGAACCACTTTCAGTAGATGAATCAGGTCTGGCCAGCGTGAATCATCATATTTTTAGCTCACCTCTGTGAGGTGAGCTTCTCCCATGGTGTGTTGTCCGTCGTCCGTCGTCGTCTGTCGTCCGTCGTCTGTCGTCCGTCGTCCGGCGTCGTTAACAGGGGTGGCACGTTTCTAAACCGCTTGGGTTACAAACTTGAAATTTGGTGTACAGGTACCCTATGGTAAAAACTATCTCTGGACCGAAACTTAGCGCTGCTGCTTTTATACTCTGGCCTGTAGGGGGCGCTTTGTGAAAACCTTCTTTTGGCCATATCTCCTGAACGCTGTTAGCTAGAACCACGAAACTTTTATGGTGGGTTCCTCTGATGAGACTACATCACATAAATCCCGGGTTTTTGATTTGACCTACTTTTCAAGGTCACAGAGGTCAAAGTTCAAAATTCACTGTTTGGTGGCACATTTCATGGCTATTTGACATAGAGTGTTGTGATTTGGTGTGAAGATATATCTAGGCACCCTGCACAAGTGCACCAAATTTCAACCCGATCGGACTTCAAATATGGCCGCTGGGAAGCCATCTTGAAAAATGGACTTTGACCCACATTTTATAAATAGGAGTAGGTATGATGTTTTAACCTTGTCAAAATATGTCTCTAGGTACCATATAGATATATAGTAAATTTCAGTCAGATTCGACGTCAAATATGGCCGCCAGGGAGCCATCTTGAAAAATGGACTTCGAACCAACACCTCATTAAATAGTGGTAGCTAGGATGCTTTAACCGTGCCTAAATATGTGTCTTGGTACCGTCTACTTATATGCCAAATTTCAGTTCGATGGGACTTCAACATGGCTGCCAGGCAGCCATCTTGAAAAATTGACTTTGGCCATATCTCATCAGTCATTGTCAGTAGTAAATGTTACGATGTTTCAATGTTGTCTAAATATCTATGCAAGTATCCTGTACATTCCTGCTAATATTTCAGTCCCAAGGAACGTCACGTGTGGCCACCAGGTGGCCATCTTGAAAAATAGAATTTTTGACATCTGTGACCTAGACAGGAAAGCAGTTTGTTCACAAATACCACTTGTATTCAGAAATTGTACTCCTTCTGGGTGCCATCACCTGAGTTTATGTCATTGACTGATAATACTGATCAGATCATAAAAATACTTCTTCCGACTTGGTGTGTTCAGCTTTATCTTATCTGTACTGATCCTTCAACATTCACCATGAGAGTCACAGTTTCACACAACCATGGAGACTTATCACAGAGGTGAGCACAATGGCCCTGGCCATTTCATCCAAGAATCAGACAAGTTTAGAAAAATGTGTAATTTATCTTTGAGTGCAATTCAGACATCCTGGTGTCGTTCTGATAAATCATGTGCTATTGTTGGTAACTCTACTTCGAGTGTTTTTTCCTCGTCATGTGCTTATAGATACTGTGCATAATCACTGATTTTATTTAAAGTTTCTTGATAATTTGCAGCTGTATTATTAACCCTTTCACTGCTAAGTACTTACACCTAAATGCAAGCCCTGCCCTCTTATGTACTTTTTTGCAATCTTGAATGGACCCCACAGAAGTAAAAAAAAATTGTCAAAATACTATTAGAAAAACAATGACGAAGGGCTCAAATTTTACCAAGGCCATGGCCTTGGGTGCCCACCCCCAAAAATGTGCAGTGGCCTTGGTGTCCCTGAAATCTTACTTGAATTCATCATTTAATAGCAAGGCCAAAATGGCAGTGCCCCGCAAAATTTTAAATTCGAGCCCTGATAACGCAATTGTTATACCATCTACAGAGAGATGGCAGCACCTGCCCTTTGCAAAACTGACACAGTGCAAGGAGGCCACGTTCAAGTGTCAAGTACAGGTGCCCCTTTCAGCGCGACATTTCTGGCAACCTTCCATTGCCTGATGAGTTGTTCTTAGAGCTCTAGCCGATTAGCACCTGTTATTTGACAATGCTTCAATCTTTCGGTTGCCATGGATACTGTATCAGACGGTGAATAACCTGATAAAAAGTGTTTTGGTCTTGGGCCATGGTCAGACTCCACCTGTTATGGCTCTTTGGTCATTTTTGAAGTCAACATATATAGCTTCTTGATTTTCAACCTGAGGCACTGTTTGTCTGTTTGTCAGCTTTGCAAAAAAGGGCACCGTCTCTTTTTCTGTCTGTTTTCTGGCCTTTGCACTTGTTGATCTGCCCCATGGCAGAAACCATCTCGTAATGAAAAAAAACATCTTCAGAAGCTTTAGCTCTTAAGTTGCAGCCATCTTGCCTGTGGCCACTAATAAGATATTGTTTCTTTCATTGGTAGGTTTTAGGATTTAAAAGTCAGATTTCTGATGTTACCAATTTGATTACGAGTTCGTGGTGTAAAAGTACATCAAGTATGACCTGATGGTGTTTATGATGTTATGAAATCCAAATTTTATGGATTTTTGCCAAAAAATGAATTTTGGAACAACTGGGAACATTTTCACATTGTGACGAAATTTTGTTCACATTTACTTGTAGTTAGGAAATATCAAAGTTGATAAATTCTTGTAGTCTGATAGTGATTCAGCTGTGTAACTACCGGTACATGGGAAAGTCTTGTAGCCTTTGGTGACAAAATGTTTCCTGATATAATGTAAAAACAATCTATGTCAGAATTTTTGGAGGCAAATGGTGAATTTGAACAGCCTGTGTATTTCACTATAATGGAAGATCTTGTAGCCTATCGTGACAAAACCTTGTCTAACCTGCCCTACATGTATGTCGAGAAATATCATTACAGTTCTTATGGCCAAGTGGTGAATTTTGACACCCTGTCTATTCACCTTGCAATAGTGAAAAAAAATCTCATAAAACCTGATGTTGTCAGGAAATTAAAGTTTAAGACTTCTTGTATTTTGAACATCCTGCCGTGTGTATCTTTAGTAACTGAGGGACACAAGCTTTTATGAGCATGGTCTCAAGAAGTATCAAGGGATTCCTACTGTGAAATGATTACATAATCGGAAAAATCTGATGATGGGGACGTCTTTTACCAATTGTGACAAAAGCCTCTGAGATATACAGGCATGGAAATTCAATTTACCATGATGGGTGTTAGGTATATTCTGGTTATAAAACTTGGGTAAACCTCTTGGCTCTTTATGTTACATTTGTCATGTTCATCATACTGTTATTGTGAACCAAATTGATGCAGCTATCGGATGAGCCTGGATTGTCATGTGCCGGTTCGAATCGGGCCGAAGTGAAAAAGTCATCTGATGCCCTGAACCTAAAATTCCAGGGATTGCTATATCAAATTGGTCCAGGTTTTATGTGCTGTTGTATATATGTTGCCTAAAATGTTGGTGCAGATGTTGTTTGCTTGTTATTTATATCCATGGAATTTACATTTTGCCTTTATCAAGCTTAAAGGGAAGTGGGTTACATGTCATTAGTCTCCAGTCTCCAGCCTAAGCCGTTGCTATTTTGAGAACCTAAAAACATTTTTTTCCCCTCCAGGTTTTTAATACGTCTAGCCTCTTACATTAGAAGATCAAGGTATCTGGCTGGAAAAAAACTTGCAGCTATTTGCTCAAAGCCCAGTGGCCTAGCCACGGTATCACCACTATGGCTGAATTAAATTCTTAAGATCTTGTGTGCATTAATTTAAAGTACATGCTTAGGCCTACAGGATGTAGAAAGATGGCGAACAAATTTTGGAGTTTTTCTACTGCCATTGGGTTGGTTATGCATGTTAAGCGAGCCATACACGATCAATATTATTGCACAATATGGGCCCAAAATAGGGGCATGTGCTTCTGGCATGATGAGTGGAAGATTGGCAATAATATTGCCCATTTTGGTCCTCATATTGTGCAATAATATTGAATGTGTATGGGCGGCTTTAAGCTATAAAACATAATATCATTAAAATGTGACATCACCGCTGGCTATGACTTTTATACCCTCCTCCACACCTTGTAAAGGCGAAGTGTATTTTCCCATAATTGTACAAATGTATAATGTAGAATCTGTGGTCTGTTCCTGTTTGTTGTCCTCCTCTGTGTCCTACTGCTGCTGCTAGAGCTAGACGTCGTCTGGACTCTGCCTGTTCTACTAGGCTTTGNGTATGAGTGAGACACTGATCATGACGCGATGACGTCAACTGAAGGCTATGTAAATTACGCCTACAACAATACAAAAAATGTCCTGCATTCCTTCCACCAGGGCTCTCCACGGAGCATGGTCATGCGTGAGGAACGAGAGGACAATTCCGGGAATTGACAAAAACACTAAAACGCATCCTGAGCTTGGATGCTGAATGAAACATGTCATCAGAAACATTATGCCAATACAGTTTCATAATTTCGTTGTACTGTTTTATTAAGGTTGAAAAGAGAATGCATCAACACACAATACACATAGACGAATTCCCTATCGAATATTGACCTAAATTTCATTGTGTTCAAGGTCATGAATGACGTTTTATGGGATTCTGTGTCACGTGAATGCATATTGTGATGACGTTTTTCACGGAGTATGATTCTTTTTCACATATTTTGATGACGTCTTTGTATATTTTGATGACGTTTTTCAAAAAATCTGGTCGAAATTTTTCCATAGCCAGAACAGTAGGGCGTAATACTATATATTTCATGTATTGATTATCTAACCTTTGGACGCCCTAAAAAATCACCAACATACTATTGGAAAAAACAATAACGCAATTGTTATACCAGCTATGGAGAGATGGCAGCACCTGCCCTTTGCAAAACTGACACCACTTTAAGTACAAAGTGCAAGGAGGCCACGTTCTAAGTGAAGTGTCAAGTACAGGTGCCCTTTTCAGCGAGACATTTCTGGCAACCTTCCATTGCCTGATGAGTTGTTCTTAGAGCTCTAGCCGATTAGCACCTGTTATTTGACAATGCTTCAATCTTCCGGTTGCCATGGATACTGTATCAGACGGTGAATAACCTGATAAAAAGTGTTTTGGTCTTGGGGCCATGGTCTGACTCCACCTGTTTTATGGCTTTTTGGTCATTTTTGAAGTCAACTTCACATAGCTTCTTGTTTTTTAAAGTGAGGCACTGTCTGTCTCTTTGTCAGCTTTGCAAAAAAAGGTCACTGTCTCTTTTTCTGTCTGTTTTCTGGCCTCTGCACTTGTTGATCTGCCCCACGGCAGCAACCACCTCGCAATGAAAAAAAACAACTTCAGAAGCTTTAGTTCTAAAGTTGCAGCCATCTTGCCTGTGGCCACAACCGGTAATAAGATGTTGTTTCTTTCATTGGTAGGTAGGCTTTAGGATTTAAAAGTCAGATTTCTGATGTTACCAATTTGGGATTACGAGTTCGTGGTGTAAAAGTACATCAAGTATGACCTGATGGTGTTTATGATGTTATGAAATCCAACTTTTATGGATTTTTGCCAAAAAAATGAATTTTGGAACAACTGGGAACATTTTCACATTGTGACGAAATTTTGTTCACATTTAACTTGTAGTTAGGAAATATCAAAGTTGATAAATTCTTGTAGTCTGATAGTGATTCAGCTGTGTAACTACATGGGAAAGTCTTGTAGCCTTTGGTGACAAAATGTTTCCTGATATAATGTAAAAACAATCTATGTCAGAATTTTTGGAGGCAAATGGTGAATTTGAACAGCCTGTGTATTTCACTATAATGGAAGATCTTGTAGCCTATCGTGACAAAACCTTGTCTAACCTGCCCTACATGTATGTCAAGAAATATCGTTACAGTTCTTATGGCCAAGTGGTGAATTTTGACACCCTGTCTATTCACCTTGCCATAGTGAAAAAAATCTCATAAAACCTGATGTTGTCAGGAAATATTAATGTTTAAGACTTCTTGTATTTTGAACATCCTGCCGTGTGTATCTTTAGTAACTGAGGGACACAACCTTTTATGAGCATGGTCTCAAGAAGTATCAAGGGATTCCTACTGTGAAATGATTACATAATCGGAAAAATCCGATGATGGGGACGTCTTTTACCAATAGTGACAAAAGCCTCTGAGATCTACAGGCATGGAAATTCAATTTACCATGATGGGTGTTAGGTATATTCTGGTTATAAAACTTGGGTAAACCTCTTGGCTCTTTATGTTACATTTGTCATGTTCATCATACTGTTATTGTGAACCAAATTGATGCAGCTATCGGATGAGCCTGGATTGTCATGTGCCGGTTCGAATCGGGCCGAAGTGAAAAAGTCATCTGATGCCCTGAACTTAAATTCCAGGGATTGCTATATCAAATTGGTCCAGGTTTTATGTGCTGTTGTATATATGTTGCCTAAAATGTTGGTGCAGATGTTGTTAGCTTGTTATTTATATCCATGGAATTTACATTTTGCCTTTATCAAGCTTAAAGGGAAGTGGGTTACATGTCATTAGTCTCCAGTCTCCAGCCTGAGCCGTTGCTATTTTGAGAACCTAAAAACATTTTTTTCCCTCCAGGTTTTTAATACGTCTAGCCTCTTACATTAGAAGATCAAGGTATCTAGCTGGAAAAAAACTCGCAGCTATTTGCTCAATGGCCTAGCCACGGTATCACCACTATGGCTGAATTAAATTCTTAAGATCTTGTGTGCATTAAAGTACATGCTTAGGCCTACGGGATGTAGAAAGGGTTTATTCCCAGTTCACCCCTTCCCATTTCGCCCCCTAACAGTAAATCCATTAAATACTGGTAGCTAACCCTAACCAATAACCATTAGGGGGCGAATTGGGAAAGGGCGAAATGGGAAGACACCGTAGAAAGATGGCCAACAAATAAAATTTTGGACTTTTTCTACTGCCACTGGATTGGTTATGCATGTTAAGCTATAAAGAATAATATCAATAAAACGCGACATTGCCGCTGGCTATGACTTATACCCTCCTCCACACCTTGTAAAGGCGAAGTGTATTTTCCCATAATTGTACAAATGTATAATGTAGAATTTGTGGTCTGTTCCTGTTTGTTGTCCTCCTCTGTGTCCTACTGCTGCTGCTAGAGCTAGACGTCGTCTGGACTCTGCCTGTTCTACTAGGCTTTGTTTTAGGCCCACGATAGATGTTGTCTCTGAGAAAAGACAATTATCCAGTACCAGGTAGTGGCAGTATCGATTACTGTGCATTACTCCAGTACTGGGTCAGTATTTGTCGATATTTGCATTTTCCAGTAAAAGGTAATTGCTGGTGTTTCAAGTACTTGGCAAGTTGCTTCAGTTCAAGAGAATTATTAATGCCGCATGGCTGTACATGGCTTCAGAACCAAGTAAATGGTCCGTGTTTCTTGTACTTCTCCATACCAGTGGCAGTTGGTAAGTCTCTGAACTCAGGGTTTCTGCCCAGTACTTAACTTGTATCAGTAACTGTTTTTGCACTGGAAAAAGCTTTCCTTCCTGTTTAAAACAAACAATGTTCCAGTACATCTACATGCTGCTCCAGTACAACTACGTACATGCTGCTCCAGTATGAGGTTTTGTGACTGTTTTAAACCCTGCAATTTTCAAACCAGGTGATGTCACTGTCCTGTGTACTCGACAGGGTTAGGAGATTTCACCATCCTGTGTACTGGAGAATGTTCCAGTGTAAGGCGATGTGACTGTCCTGTGTACCAGACAGTGCTCTAGTGTGTGTTACATGTAGGTGATTGCTGTCTTGTGTACTGGACAGTGATCCAGTACTTGATGATTACATGCACAGTCTTCGGGAGGAGACAGTTCTCCAGTACCAGGTACTATTACCTCAACAAGAGTACCGTAGAAGGCTTTAGTACCAGGTGGTATTCCTGTACCGAGCATTAGACAGTGCTCTAGTACCAGAAGTTTTAATATTGGCGGAATATCTTGCAGTCTATCTATATTCATCACCTCATTTCAGTACAGGACAGAAGGATAAAGCTTAGTCACTACCATTTCAAAGTACTTTTGCAGTTGTGCAAATACTAGGCATACTTTCTGAAACTAGGCATGATCAGAACCCTGTTCAGAACCCTGTAACACTGTGATCAGAACCGTGTTCTGACCGAGAAGACAGTCTCAAATCTGGCCATGTTGTTTCAAGTCAACTTATCACTGAGAAAAAGGAACCTGTTAAATGACAGACAGTAGTGGTGCAAGGGATGTGATTGATTCATGTCATTTGTGTTGGATGCCTGATTGTGCTAATCAGGAACCTGCAGAACTAACACTAGGAGCGGTTGTACCTTACGTCTGTGTTACACTGGGTCAAGGACGTCTTTACATGACGTCATTACGTTGTCGTACTCTGTTTTTGACATCTTCGGTACAACCATCGCAGCGCCAACCTGTCAGAATAAAAAAGTTGTGCGGGTTCCCCATTATGCGGAAGCTGACCCAAACCAAGCGGTTAATTGTTCAGTATGCGAAAAAATGTTCAAGATTGAAAAGGTCAAATGACTTGCACCATCAGATACATCCTTCCACAGCAGGGTTTTTACCTCGCTCCTCTTCATCCACTCACGAGTGAATGAAGAGGAGCGAGACCAAAGCCCTGCTATGGGAGGATGCATCAGATGTGGCATTCTAGTGCAGGTTCCTTGTTTGTGTCAAGATGTTTTTGGTTACTAAGTCTTTGTTACTGTATCATGGATATTCAGCATAATTTCTTATCACAAAGTCATCCTTGCCATATTAAAGTTAGTGCTCCTGTGTGAAAAGATGGCGCTGACCTGTCAAAATGTGGTTTTGATAGGCCTACTTACATCTGGTCTTCAACATGAGGTGCCTTTAGACATGTTAGAATTGGTTTAGGATATCCTACCACATGACATATGTGCGTGATTTCGTTCCCAAATATGGTGAAAATCATAATATGACTAAGTTGCTTGGCTCCCTTTATCCCCTGACTAGAATTAGGATGACTAAGGGACTAAATCAGATGAACTAGTCACAGGGACTAGTGAATCATTTGGCCTTGGAGCCCCTTATAAGGGGCTTTTTGGCTTGAGTATGCCAAGCTAGTTCAAGGCTGGTCAATGGGTGATTTCAAGGTTTGTGGCCACAGTGCTTTTAATGTAAAAGTACATTTTGTAACACTGTCTGCCTGACTCTGAAGTTGCCCATTGTGTAAAAAGGCACGATGTATGAATTCCAGACTTACATGTAACCCGTAAAGTGCGGAAGACCTGATGTTACGGTCAGCCATTAGTGTACACAGTGCGTAAGACATGGTAACTTGATCATCTGACCTTTTGTGTTCTAATCGAGTCTCTGTTAGGCAAAAAAATTTATCTGTTTCTTGTCCACGCTTGCGTCATTCCCAAACCCTTCACGTCAAATATTTTTTCTTCACCAATTTCAAATTTTCCCGCTTTGCTTACGCAGTGCCTTCTATACAATGCATAGAAATGCTTCGTCACTTGAAATCATCTTTATTTTTCATGAAACTTGTGCTTTAAACATGTAGAGAGATAGTTTGCTGGTAGTATTTCCCCATCCATGAAGACAACTGAAAAAAAAGGATTTGAAAAAAATTAAAAATCACATGCTCCCATCAATTTCTGCTGAGTTGCTGGAAAAGAAACAGATAATATTTTTCTTGGCATTAAATTAGACCATGGCAAAGTTGGAGAATCGTAGCAAAACATATTGGGTCACCACTGGTTCAGCTCTCCAGTACAGTGGCCACAGCATGAAAGTACGAAAGGTGATGTGAATATTCCACACTAGGGGCGCTACTATTACTACATTATGTTGTTCCACACTTAACGGGTTAAACTGACTACGGTACTCTTTTAGAACGTGCAGACTATTCCATCGATGTACCTTTCGGGTACAGGTCGAGGACGGCATTATAGGAACGGCCATTATTATAAACGATCACTGCCAAATATGCAAGAAGTGGAGAAGCGTTGTCTTCTCGAAAAATATCACTATCATATTTATCCATGAAATATGTATGATTTCTATAGTTCTCATCCCCTGTGGTTTTATAGTGTGTCATCTCTGTGGTTGCTTTGAATGTGATGCTTGTCCTACTTAGTTTGGGGTGTATTTTACTTTAGACATTCAGATACAGTTTACTATTCTTCACCTCAAGATATACTTTAAAATTTAAGTTTGCCATTTCTACAATTGCAAACAAAATTATTTCGAGTAGGGTACATTAGCTGAACAAGCCCATTGAGATTTTGATCCAGAAATGCCAAGACCCGTAACACCAGGTGTCCAGACCCAAGAGCTGTATTTTTAGCCATACCTGGCTGTTCTGTTTATTGCCCTCCCACCATCTGTTGGATGGTGATATGGGAAACAAAGTACTATAAATAGGTAATCAGCAGCGGGGGTGAACAGGTAATTGGAAAAGCCCACTAGTGTATCTGGCCCCCAAGCCCACGAGAAAAATGGCCCATAAAATCATTATTTTCTGCTCGATTTGAAAAATTCGAACAGATATTTGATATACCATCAAATTTAACATCCGCTGGTAACACTCACAAACACTGCACACATCTTTGTGTTGGATTTTCTTACTTTAGTCAGAGGCATTAATCTGCCTGGATTACGTAACTTCCTCCTTATCTGTACCCCGATAGAATGTGAAATATCGGGGTATATTAGGTCTGCTGCTCAATGGGAATGTAAATGTAATGTAATATGCAAAATTTCAAAATGAATACCGGTACTAAAATTGCAGGTACAGAAAGCACTAAATTACATTCTATCGGATTTTTGCCCCTGTAATGAAATCATCGATGTTGGCATGTTCCAAATTGGTGCAGTTGCTACATGTACCTTTTAGCTACCAGTATAAAAACTGAATGGAAGTGTGAAGTACACCTCAGGGTAATTCCATGCGACCTTTGATCACTCCTTGTCAGTTGTTCCAGAAAATTATCAGTAGATTTTTTGGCACAGTTTAGGCGATATTCATTGAAAATACAAAGGTGATGATGTGAAGAGACTAGCTACTAGCTTTCAGGTGCAACATAGACTTGGAACTGTAGTTTTAAGTGTAAGTTGTTCGTCTTGCCAGGATCATTTTCGCATGTGGAATTGCCCTCTGCACTTACTGGACAAAGTGACAAAGATGTTGTGATGTAGCGGTGTCTGTCTAAAGTAATGTTTGTCTGTGCATTGCCATGACTGCTGGTGAATTCTGTACTTTGTATACCATGATTTTCCTTGGGCATTTCTCCCTGTTCACTTACTAGTCCCCTATTCATAGCTTTTTCCACAGGTTTTAATTCAAAACTGATAAAGAGACAAAGAGACCCTACTAGTATGATGCTATGAGTAAAGAAGTTACTTGAGTGGTTTTAAAATATTTAGTTGATGTTTGTTGTACAATGTAGTTCATTATTTTGGCTGTTTGTTTAAAGTATCCTCTTCAATGGATTCAACTGTATTTGCTGATGATCATGTGCTGTTCATATCACAGCACACTGTACACAATCAGTGCGGTATCTCTTAGAAAAATCTCTAGAAGTCAGACAAGAGTGCTACTAGTTATGGAAGAACTAGTAATTGCCAGATGTCATTTTGACTGTTTGGAACCAAAGTTATGCTGTGTATCGGTACATTCTCTTGCGTTGTTCCTGTGCTTTTCGATGAAAAGTCGGATCGTTTTTGATGCGGCATTGTTATTTACGAAAATATTGCTTCTCATTTGAAAACAGCTGATCTGAATTCGTTTTAAACTTGTTAAATGACTCAAAATTAAGAAATGATCGCATCACTTTTTTAGGTCAATATTTGCAAGTGATGTTGTTTTGGATTTTAAAAATAGTCAGTGAAATTTTTTATTCTTGTTTTGGTGTCGTTGCTTGTATTTGATGAATTGCACGCAACTAATTGTCAAAATTTTTGGCATGTTCATAAAAATATTCACACCGAATTCTGAAAAGAATTACATTGCTCAATAATACAGCCTACGGGTTCCCAGACAAAACCTCTGAACTTAAAAGTCTCAGTGACAGTCAAGATTTTTTCAGTGGTGTGTATTCTTTCTGTAAATTGATGAAATTTGAGGATCAAAGTTTTTGAAGAAAATTATCAAATTGATACAAAATTCATTTATAGGATATGAAATACTTCTTAAACAGCTACAACTGTAGCTTTTACAGAGTTATACATTTGTAGCTGTCATGTAATGAAATGTTTCATGTTCGTGTACATTTTTCATCGCTTATCCTTGATGTAAGGCTGGGTTTACATAGAGCGACACGAAATACGATTACTCGACACGGTACGTTGATATACGCGTGTGTTGATTAACTGACAATGGATTTTCAAATATGCCGTTTACATTGGTCTGTATGCATGGGGTTAGGTAGAGAGTGGAGTGTAAACACGGTGTGAAGAGAACGAACATGCTCGTTCTTTTTGGCGTGCGGTGACTTCGCGGGAAGATGTTGCGTTGTTTCGAAGTTTGTAGTTGGGAATTTTAGGATGTTTCCTCATCAAATATCACATTCTTTCTTATTTGCATCGGAAATGTATGAAACTGAATGGAAATAATGCCAAAAATCGAGGCATCGTGTCAAATGACTACGACACGATGAAGGCCTATGTAAACTGTCGTTTGATCTACGCGTACCGTAGCGTGTCTTCCGTGTATCGACACGCTCTATGTAAACCCAGCCTTATGCTTTCTCATGCAAGCAGTTCACTACTGTACAGGAAATCTACACTTAGGGCACCACATGACACTGCACGACTTGTAATATTTGTTGTTAGAGTACGAGTATCACCCCACGCCCTGCGACTGTACATTGTATACATCTTAACACATTCTCTACTGCTCTAGTTTTACGTAATAATGTTAGGTCTGATTAAAGCGGCTGATCCACTGACGCGATTTTGGCTTGAGACAGGGTTGCGATCACCTAATATGGCTATCAGAAGTCCTTATAAGGTGATCGCAACCCCGTCTCAAGCCAAAATCGCGTCAGTGGATCAGCCGCTTAAGACTCGGATGATCTCAGTAACTGAGACAATCCAACCAAGGCCTTGCTTATACAGAATTGTGATGCTTTCAATATATCACAATATTTTAAACTGGCTAGACACCAGGCGCGGTATGCACAAAACATCTTAAGTGTAAAATTTCCCTTAAACTATTGTTCCAAACAAAAGATAAGGGAAATCTTACACTTAAGATGTTTTATGCATACGGCCCCAGGACCCGTATTCATAAACATATACTTAAGTCAAAGTATGATACTTATCTTTTGTGTTGAACAAAAGATAAGTGGCACACCTAGACTTAAGTAGTTTTATGAATACGGGGCCAGGTCTGGTGAGTTCTTGTACAAACAGGCAGAGGATTTCTGATCAGAGTTTCTTCTTGAACTTAAGAATGTGTGACATATTGGTGGAAGACCTTATCTCCTTCACTGCCTCTAACGTATGTATGCGTTTTTGCACATGATCTGTAAAAATGCCCATAACGTATATATAAGTTACCTCCGCATCTTGATCTAGCGAGTTGAAGCTGAACCAACCTGTTCAACATCACTGCTTGCAGATGGCAATTTGAATATCTTGCCATGTGAACGATGTGGTTAGTTGGTAAATTCTGGCTACAAAATAGGCAAACAGGTTTAGCAAGTGGCTAATCATTGGGCTAAGGGTACAAAATTTTTTTAAAACTGGGCAGTGAAGGATTAATGAAAGCGTGCGTGAGAACAAGGTCTAATCTCTGATGAATGTACCTAACTGATGTAACCACTCAGTGTACAACATCTACATGTAGGTCTGTCTGCCATTCTCTGTGTTGAACCTTTTCCTTGTGGAAATGGGTAGTTCAGATTGAAACCTTGAACTTTATTTAACACCTTCCTGAGGTAGACTATTGTTCTGAAGCTTCTGCACACACACATACATGTATATATTGCTTGTGTATCATGATTATGATATGAACCCAAGTCTGAACTGGCAGTGTCAGCATGGAACCTAATTTAAAGTGAAGTACATTGTTCTTTTGCAGGGATAATTTTTGGGGTTTTCTTGTTGTGGACCCAGTTCGTTAATGTGCAAAATAACAGCTGTAAAACACAGCCTTTTCGCTTCCGCTTTCCGCTTGATGTGTCTTCTTATTTTCATTAACAGTGTAACATTAACTTAATACAGAATTCGCCCGGTGAAACAAATATTTTGACTTGTATGATGTACATCTTGCTGTAGTTGCATATACCAGGAAGTGTTGTGGGGATTTTGTCATGTTTGGTGCAATTTTGTCATCCCTGGAGTTATAACTTACTGTATTGCATGAAGTGGGATATGAAATAATAATGTTGAAGTATGACGGCAATGAACATCGAACGAATGCTGGTGCACTTTCATTTTGCTGGTACACTTAGTTCTGTCCGTTGAAAACTATCAAAATGATTATGTAAACTGTGGGGAAAAGCGTTGTGTATGAAGTATAATTTCTCCTGCTCAATTATTGGAGAATTCCATTTGTTCAAAAAATATGGGATTTGGAGATAACAAACAAAATTGTGATTTTTTGTACCCAATTCAGGGGTTGTGACTGGAAACTGCTGGTTCTTTTATTTGTGATGAAAAACATGAATATTTTGTATCTTGCTGGGGCATTTTTGTCAATTTTTCTGGGTGTCTGGGAAAAAACTGTTTGTTATTTGTTGAACTTGATCAAAATGTGCTCATGGAGAATTTGTCAAAACATCTTGTTTCTTGAAGGTAGATTGGGGGGGGGAGTTATTAAGTGATGGCATGAGTGTGATTTGAATTTTAAATTCTAGAAAAGCTGGTGTATGCAATACAGCCTCTTAACTTATTGTTGCGGTTGTACAGGACTGTGTATCCTTGTGAGCATTTATAAAATGTCAAGTTTTTATTCGCCCTGGCCAGTTGAATTGTACAATGTATATACATGTATGATTGTACAATAATTCCGTGTAGGCTGTACAGTTAGAAATTTGTGTTGTGTATTTGGCCCTCTGTGACTAACATGTACATGAAAATATACTACAGTTTGTGTCTGCCATTGTTCCTGCATTGTTAAACTGGTATGTGTCACTTGGGATCCATTTTGAGGCGGAGCCAGGATCCATATTCATAAAACTACTTAAGTCTAAGTGTGATACTTATCTTTTGTGTTGAACAAAGGACAAGTGTCACAATAATAGACTTAAGTAGTTTTATGAATATGGCCCCAGGTCTGGATCCAGGTACCAGGGCCCATATTCATAAAACTACTTAAGTTTAAGTGTGACACTTATCCTTTGTTGAACACAAAAGAGTATCACACTTTGACTTAAGTATGTTTATGAATACAGACCCAGGAGCCTGTGTTGTGTTAAACTGAATCACTAATTTCATGAAACATTTCAATATGAATTCATCAAGAAATTTGTAATTCAGTTTCAAACAAGAACGTACCGGTAATTGCTTTCATCTTCTTTCAAACTCGGAGGCCAGTTGCCGTCGGTTACATATTGAGAGATTTGACAGTTTTAATGCAGACAATAGGGCCGTTTAGACGACAGGCCAAAAAAAACATTCAGATTCGATCCAACTGGATCCAGTTGACCCGCATCAGGTCTCATTTGCGTTTATATGAGATTTGAATGTGGTCCAGTGCGGTCCAATGTGGATTCGGGACCATTTTCAATCCACATTGGACCGCATTGGGTAGCGTTTACACGCAAGAGTTTTGAACCACAATTGGATTTGATCAGATTGCATGTGGATTTTGGCCTGTCGTCTAAACGGCCCTAATATGAATCCATAGTGTTTGGATGGTAGCCATTTCTGTCCTGTGTACTCTCAATTTGAAATCCTTAGTAGTATCAACTTATCATTGTTCTGTATCACTCAAAAAACTCATCATCGTATGGGAAACAAACATATTATAGAGTAGGTCAGTTAATGACATTCTTCAAATGGTTTGATCTGTGGTCCATTGTGTACAGAACCAAATAAAAAGACTATTTTGAGGAGCGTACCTTATGGAGTTGTATTGGTGTTCTTTAATTTGTATGTTCATTTTGATACTCATGTCTTGGTGTAGCCTTGTAGGCAGTAGCTGCCCCTCTGGGTCCATCATAAACATACTTAAGTCAAAGTGTGATACTTATCTTTTGTGTTGAACAAAGGTTAAGTGTCACATTTAGACTTAAGTAGTTTTATAGTCTAAGTGTGACACTTATCCTTTGTTCAACACAAAAGATAAGTTTCACAATCTACTTAAGGACATGCAAATCTGATGAATGTGTGTTCCCTCCCTCCTAGGGCTTCACACTACCTTCGCAGGACATGCAGATCTGGGCCCAGTTACACAAAACTCACGATAGCGCTAACTTGGTGTTAGCGCTAACTTTATGTTAGATGACGTAAAAATCCATTGTCTTTTTACGTCATTTAACATAAAGTTAGCACTAACACCAAGTTAGCGCTAACATGAGTTTTGTGCAACCCAGCCCTGATGAATGAATGTCCCCGCCAAGGACTTCACAAAACCTTCTGGAGGATCTGCGAAGTCCTAGTGGGGACATTCATTCATCATTCCGCATGTTAAACCACAGGACATGTAGGCCTACCCCCCCCCCCCACACACACACACACACTTAGAGGTCACCATACCACATGCTCGTTCCAGTTTTCTCAGGAAAAGGGTCTGTTTTCAGCAACTCAATTTCCCTTTTTTTAATGGGACGAGGTAGGTAGGCCTACATTGTACCGGTATGCTTTTATTTTTCATTTTTAGGTCCATTGAGGGAGTCCGGTGCTGGCAGTTCTAATACCTAAAATGTGATGGTCTAATTGCATGAAAAAGCCGGCAAAAAGGATGGGTGGGGTGGGGTGAAAATCACTTTCTCCTTCCATTACAGGTGGTTATAGATGTCCCCGAGGGACACCACTTGAACTTGTCTCCTGTTCCTCCTCTAATGAGTACTGGGAGGGAAATCTGGCATGAGGTGGCCCAGAAGACCAATGGCGCGCTCAAGGAAGAAAAGGGCAGGTGTGTGTGGGGGGGGGGGCGAATCGAAACAATACCCGCACAGCCCGAGCACCCAACCCCCCCNGGGGGGGGGGGGGCGAATCGAAACAATACCCGCACAGCCCGAGCACCCAATCCCCCCTTACTCCTGCCTTGCCTCACAACCCTCACTGTGTACCCTTGTTCCCGCGCCCAACACCAGAATGAATCAGTCGTCACAGTCGCCGACTCCCACTCCAGATCGAGGACTCTTTTTGGGGGAACTACGCCATCAAATACAACGACGTTTTCCAAATCAATGGCGTGTACTGATTCAGGAGAACGAATAGAACCCGCCTGAGTGGTTAATTTCTCGTCGACTTGTAAAATCCGAATTTTAGCACCTCGGGGTGGGAGTGGGAGTGGGAGTGGGAGTCGGACCAGATCTTAACCTCTCTATACAGGCAGAAGTCCGCAAAAAGGGGTGTCGTGAATTGCCCTTAGTTCCTTCCGAACTGGAACGAGCATGCATGCCCTAAAATTTGGGAGTCAACAGCGGGAGAAAGGGACAAATAATTTCACCCGTATCAGGAACCTACTCAAAACAAAATGGAGTAATTATTATTGCAGCCGTTTATGCAGGATATTTTACAGAGGCGGACACAGTTCGCATTGTCTTCGGGCATTGAAACTGTCCGGTCAGTCCGGACGAGAGACAACAACGCCTTTGTTTTTTTTTACTTACAATACAAGACACTTGAAGAAGTTTGCGGTCCACCATCTCTGTCGCGGACGGGTAGGGCCATCCTCTGCCAACATCCACTTATCACTCCGAGACAAGGGCTGATATTTGATATTTATAAAAATTAAGCAGGTTTCTAAGCATTTACTAGGTCCAATATTTATAAAAACAGAGCAAATGCTTATACTTAAAAGCTTCTGCTACTAGGAAAAGCATATGCTTTTTAAGCAGAGACGGGGTTGCGGACCCTTGCGATCGCCTTATATGGCAATCGGAAGTCCTTATAAGGTAACCGCAAGGGAACGCAACCGCGTCTCAAGCCAAAATCGCGACAGTGGATCACCCGCTTTAGCGATTGTTAAGTGCAAAATGCAAAGTGTAAAGCCTGCCGCATACTGGAGTTATCTGCTGAGCAAAAAGTCATTCGAGACCGTTTGCTCAGCAGATAGCGAAATATATGCGCACACGCGAGCTGAGTTCGGTCATACTTTAAGTTCTTGCGCTTTGCTGGTCAGTGGGGTGGTGCAGTCTTTCGTGGTGTGTTCGATTCTTGGCTTTACATGTAGTTAGTCGGGATGGGTAGCTTTGTGGTTTTGATTTGGGTCGTTGGTGTGCAGTACCTCAATGTTGGGATGCATGATGACGTCAACCCTGTCCTCTCCGAGCAAGGGAAGATGATGACGGACGGTCACCGTCTTCCCTTGCTCGGAGGTTTGCCCAACGATCATGGTTTATGCCCCAGTTTGCCGCCCGGGCGAAGTCTAAATGCAACATAGAACCGTCCATGTAGTCGTCGTTGGTGAGGCTCAGCCATTACACCGACATCGCAGGCCCGTCGGAACAATCCGACTGGTAGGCGAAAGTGGGGGGGCTAACGAGCGCCGAAGGCGCGAGGATTGACCGGCGCCGTAGGCGCCGCTTCGGCGGGGTCTGGGGGGCCTCCCCCAGAAAATTTGAAAATTAGAAGCTGTGAGACGCGATTTCCCGCAATTTCAGAGGCCTTCTGGGAGCATGAATTTCGTGGAATTTAAGCCTGGTTAGACATAGGTATAGATGTTTTCGCAA